>JAUKWF010000133.1:0-15913 GCA_032356525.1 Eutonina indicans
CATATTTTGTAAGTCTTTGCTTCCAAGGAACGAATTGGGCCAACGTCAAAGAATGTAAACACAGAGAAACATAAAACCCTCTCTTCTGTTTCTTTAAAATTTCTATGAGAGGTCTGGCTGTTCTGTATTAGATCTTCAAACATTCCCCTCATTTTCCTTCTTTTTAATTGATTTAATGAAATAAAAAAAGAAGAAACGTAATAAGCTGTACTTTTAAAAAAAACTTGTACTCCAACAAAAAGCCGACAAAATAGTCTTTTAACATAATGACCCTGTGGAGAAGTGGTTTTCTGTAGAAGTACTCCGTGTCATATCAATGAAAAAAAAACACTCCGCTATTGTGTCTTCAGCTTGACTTAAGACCTGCACGAGATGGGTTTTTTGAAATAAAGGTGTTTATATGATTTGATTGACGAATGATGATGTCACATCCTGCTCAAGTCATTATATAACACACCCTAATCCCCGCTTTAGTAGCTTTTTATGGTCCCTAGGCCGTCGCCCTTGAGTCATGTTTCAATTTTGTTCACAAAAATAAATTTCACCTGTCCAAGTCCTTCAATTTCATTCTCACTTTTCTTAATTTTCATTTTTCTTTGTTCTTCATTCTATGTATTGTGTTTTCATGTTTTCATAATTTCTTTTCTAACAACTTTTGATATGTATAAAGGGTTTGCATATAAAAGCTTTTGATTGTTTCTTTGGTTGAACTTAAACGTCGTTTTGTGAACCAGTTTAATTTTTATCTGGACGTTTACTGTAGTAGCTCGCGTGATGTCTGCAAAAATTAATTTTGGCGAATCCCGGCTATAATCTAAATTTACGGGGTCCTTAGCTTTCGAAAAGGCACTTTGGTATATTTTGGAGTCTGTTTAGGCAATTCCTATTTCTAAAATTAATATATTCCATAATTCTATTATTTCTTCTCGTACTGAATGTTTTTAAACTTGTATTTTCGTGACATCTTGAGATCTTTTTCCTAAGTACTGCATTTTCTTTTCTTTCAAGAATGTTTTATTTAGCCGAGTTTAAGGCTCTTGTGCTTTTTTAGTGAGGGTTGTTAGCATTAAAAATATATTTATTCAAATTGTGAAGAAAATGATACTTGGTTAAAAATGCCTACCATATTTTAAAACAAATTCAGGATATAAGATACCCAAAGCAAGTCACTGAAATTAAAATTCTCATATTATTTCATACTTATAAAAATGTTCTTATAAAAAGTGTGTATTATCATCAAATCGGACATACACATGTGCATGTTCATTAAAATATAAAAACGTGATCTATGATTCCTTACAAACATACATACATTTAAGTAGCTACTCACTAAAATGAAAATAAAACGTCAAAATTCCAGAAATATTTCACACACTCCTTTTAAAATAAAGCCTTCAGGGGTGGAGTATTTTATTGAAACAGTCCGCAGTTCTGTTCACCGTCTTTACCATAATTTCCTCCTCCACAGGGAGGTTCCAAGCAATCGCACACAAGAGAAGCTTCTCTGTCAATAGTGATTTAAAAAAACCCATCGTAAACAGTACCAATCAAGGTTTTGATATATGACCTAATTGATTGTCAAACTGTCTCATCTCAAAACGGTGAAGGACCATTAATCAAACAATCAAGTAACAATACGGCATTTTTTTATTGTTTCTCCAGTTTCATGCCTTTGTAACTTTGTAACATTAATGCAGTTTTTACACCTTCTCTAAGTAAAATCCTTGATTAGAAGATCAATTTTATCGGTCCCTTGGATTTTATTCAAGTCTTTTGAACTATTGGAAAAAGTGTAACAGTCAATAAATAGGTCTACTTTTATCGGTAATGTGGTGGTTCCACCTATTGAACGTACTATGTACTACCATCCTCCACGCCCATGTCCCTGAACGCCCTGAAGGCGTTGATTAAAACCAAATCCGAAACTTACAATATGTATAGTACTCGTTTATGGAAAACAGCGTTTGAAAAGCAATGCTGTTTTCATTAAATGGTCGAATGATATTTTGGTTGAATTAGAAAGGTGTGAATGCAGTTTAACTTTAAAAACCCAGCTCATATTTCGTGAACGAGTCGATTGGTCTTTACTGTTTTGATTTTTTGTTCATTGCGGTAAAAATGCAAAGGTGTTGAATAACTGATCAAAATGCAAGTTTTCTGATGATTCTCATTGGTGGGGTATTTTTTATTTCAAAGTCAGGCATGGGGAACCAAGGGAGTTTTTCTGTGTAGAGGCATTTATGCTAAGTAGGTTTTTCTTAAATATATCCAGACTATCCAAGCCGCGCTTGCCCAATTTCCAGACTATCTAAGCCGCGCTTGCCTAATTTCAACAACTGACCCCCCGTCCTCAGTAGTAAGCAAGCTTTTGAATGACATCTTTTTGGATTCTTAGGTCTGTTCAAGTGTCCGCTATTAACCTGTCATTATGGGTTTTTTCTATATTGTTTGTTTCCGACCACTGGCCACTCTAGCACTTGAAGTTTTCACATGTCAAAGTTGTGAGCAACATGATCTCTTGTTTTCTTTTCTCTCTCTCTCTTCTTTTGAAATGTTTCGTACCCAGTAATATCACACAATACGACGTCATTTTTAAACGTCTAATCAATGACATTTTAACGTCAGATTAACGTCAGGTCGCATAATTTTAACGCTAAAGCAACCTTTTCATTGAATTATAACTTTAAATTTGTCTTAAAATATTTGTATTGCGAACTATCATCATTTTAGCCATACTTTTCTCAAAAAAATCTTACATAATACATTTGTAACAACAAGATTACCGTCTTGGGCGGTTATCGTGTCACGTCCTAAAACGAGTCCCATTTTTCCTAGATTGTCTCGTATATACAGTGAAATCTCTCTATCTCGAACTTCTCTCCATCTCGAACAAAAAGCTTGGACACTTGTGCACTCTTAAAAACTGTTTTTTATCTCTTTATCTCGAACAAACTTGTTAGTCCCTTGCGAGTTCGAGATATAGAGGTTCCACTGCAGTATAAAAATAGTTTTTTCCATCGTTGTTGTTGTTGTAAAGGTATGGTTTTAAAAACGTTGATGACACTGTTCACCCGCAGTGTAACATAAATATTTGAATGACGTTTTGTATTATTGACCGCATGCTAAATAAATATTTGAGGTTCTTATTATTCCTGTCTGGGTTATGGATGCACACAGTGGTTAATAGCATATTGTTCCAAGGTCTTTGTTTGACCGTTTTTTATATGTTGACCTGTTTTTCAAGGTGCTGTATTTGGTGCCTGTCGATAAGATACACATATGTTTTAGCGGACACCTTGTTAAGAGTTCGGACATTTCACTGTACCACAGTCATTAAAAATTAGTTTAAATAAAAAGATTATTTTTTTTTACGTAATCTGATACAAGTGTCTCGCGATCATTTTAATTAAAAATGGTTTTAAAAATATTTTAAGCTCCATTAATCCGAGATTTACGCTTATCTGAACTTACATAAATTGGTAGGTCTTCCGGATTTTCCCCTTGTAAAGAAAAGGCTGTCACTATTTAGACCATAAAACCATAAGTCATTCATTAAATTTGTATTTGATACATTTTGTAACTTTAAATGATATAAAGTTATATAATAGTATCAATGTAACAAACCAGACCCCCGTGGCGAGAATATATTATGTGACGGATGAAGTGATTTTTATGAATGCACCTTTTTTCAACTCCGCGATATACAAATGTACATACAGAGCAGATTAAACAAAAAGAGTACTGCTGAAAAAATATACCCAGTGCCAAAGATTTTGCATAAAAAATGTGCCTGGAATGAAATAGTAACTGGTTCATAAGGCGAGACAAATTTAATTTACTGTTCTACAGGCAGATCGTAAGAGAAATTAGGGTCGGCTGGTCGGTAAAATAAAAATATTTTTCTCCAAAATCCGGGTCGGCAGAAACCTGAAAAATAAAAAGGCTCTGTTTTCCCAGTGGATTATTAAACGAGGCAAAGCGAATATGACAGGAGGTGAATTGTTTTGATTATTTTTCTCGTGTTAAAGCATAACAAACTTCCTAGATAGACGGACTAAATGCTGAAGTGTTACTGCAACATGTATTTTTGAAATAAAAGTTGATATTATTATTTTTTTTATTTAGCCACATTCTTGGTCGGGCCTGTAGAACAACAAATTAATTTTGTTTCGCCTAACACGTAATATTCCTAGACACGCGCAATCGTGGTTGTACGATGGCGTGCGATACCAAGCATTTCAAGTGTGCGATCACTTCACTAAACATTTTGGTGTGTATGCGCTGGGTTGCTCTTTCTTCATACAAATAGTTTTGTTGTCTATGCGTTGAATTTTCAACAACCATGAATAACGAATTGTTGGATAGCAAATTTCGTGTGCCCACACACAGGTGTCCGCTATGAACAGGTTTTTAGCTAGTTCAACACTTAAAATAAATAAAAACCACCGTTGCTTTTAAACCTGACAACATAAATAATCATCTCAAGTAACTAAAAACAGGGCCTTATTAAAAATTGTTTTCCGCGTTGCAGATTTCCGTTAATCACTTCCTAATTTTCTTCTTCTTCTTAGATGTTAATTTGCTTGCTCTCCTTCCCTTTAAAGTACTACCTTATCGGCCCTTTTTACGGCGGTCCTTTTAACGCCGGAGGCAAAAAAAATACGACTTGTATAGAAGTAAATCTTTTCATGAAGGTCGCATCAAAAGGAAATACATATTTAAAGTGATTCAATTTAAACTATGTGCGCAGTTTTATGATATATACCGAAATCAAAGTGTTTCTCGCCAAAACAAGTTTCTATAGATATTATAAGGAAATCACGAGTCTTTATGAGCAGGAAATCTGCTCTAGTTTAGGTATAAACCATTTTTAAACTGTCCTGATATATAGTGTAAACAGTTCTGCAAACATGTATCTTGTTTTCTTACCAAACTGCACTCCTCTCAAGCTAAGTGGACCTAGGAAGAGGAGAGTGAACGATAAATAAAAACTCGTTCACTCTTACAAAATCTATCAGTTGATGACTTTTTAATTATCGTGCATTCTCTCCTGAAATTCTGCCACATGTCTTTAAGTCCGCCTCTTCCTCTCTTCCTGTGGGTACTAAATATTTGGTAAATTTGACTGCAGTAGACTGCCGGTTATTCGAGTAGACTGCCGGTTATTCGAAACTGCACTTATTCGAATATTTTGCTTATTCGAAGTAAAGTTATATTCCCCTTGGACCTTCTTAACCTGCATATAACTTTCACTTATTCGAACATTTGGTTATTCGAAATAAATTTCTTTCCCTCTTGGAACTTCGAATAACCGGGAGTCTACTGTATATACGTGAAAACCGAGACTTAGCACGGCAGAGAATTGAAAATATATGTAAAGAGAGTCGACCGTGACTATGTCAGTTAATCATTTGCAGTATGATGCAATACTTCTACAAATTGAAGTTTCCGACTTTTAGGAAAATTTAGTACTAATTCTCTAATTAGCAAAAAATGTTATCTTACATTTAGGGCACTAGTACTCGATTTAATTTATGTGCCCCTGTCTATTTCTAAACAACTTGTTTCAATTAAAGTGGCGTCTAGTTGATTTTCCTTTTACTATGCAAAATAATTCAAAACATTCTTTCAGTCAATGGAGATTGTAAGAACAACTAATTTTCTCGTCAATACTATAATGAGCGTTTCTATGTAATGACAAGGATGTCTCTCCCTTTTTAATTCATTTTTGATTTGTTCAGCTTACTGTATAACAAGCTTAAACCCTTCAAAATACTTTTTTCCGATGGTCATTTAAAGGTTATTAATTGCTTTTATAAGAGTTTTAATGTATATAACCGAAATAATTCTCGAGAAGATGTATGTAAAAGCTTTTTATTCGATTTTTGTTTTGATATCATGTTTGTTTGTCTCTCTTGCTTGTCAGTCATCAAGAAATGAACTTTGTCCTTTAACCTCTTTTATCCCAGCCAGCACACGTTTCGTTTTCAATGTTATGTTCGCATCGTATATGGACCTAATTCTAACTTAAAAATGACGTCATTTAATTCCTTGCTTGGTTCTAAGATTTCCATTCTCGATATCACGGTGTTAAGCAAAACACACGTGCGCGCGGCTTCTTTCTGTCCGCTTGACGTATCAGCGAAAGAGTGCTTTCTGTAAATCGGCAGCAACATGAAAGTTGTGTTCTTTTTTATTTTCCTTTGAACCGGAGAAACATTTAATACTGATTTCCTTGTGTTATTCTTAACGTGCTTACAAATATCGCACGCACGCGTGTTTTCTTTCTGATCGCGTGACGTTTCCGAGCGGAGACGCGTTTGCATCACTTTCGTTTTGTATTTTCATTCAAATTCTTATTAAACAGTTAACTTATTTTTTCATGGATTTTCTTCTTCACCTATTCACAAAAATTGCAACTGCGAGAGAGTGTTTTAAATGAAATCGAGCTTTATACTGCTTTCGGTTTCACTAATAAAAAAAAACCATTCCACTCTGAACATCTAGCTTTTCCCATTATTTCCAAAACCTGATTGATATTATCTCTATAAAAAGTCTAGTATAATTTTTTAAGTATATATTTTCCTATTATCTAAGAACCTCGTTAGCCCGGTTTCTCCCCTCCTCGTCCTTTTAAATATCAAAAGTCTGAACCTCTTTAGTTTTCGTAATCCTCTTTACTCTGTTCTTTGTTTATACGAACACAACCCGGATATCGGAGTTTGTTTTAATCGGATTAAAATCGGATTTCATCGAAACTCTTTTTATGAAAAAACATTGTTTGTAAAACCATCATAATGCGTGTTGTTTTTTTTGTTAAAAAAGAGCAAATACTATCCAACCCCTCGCCATGGTATTCATTTAACGTCCAAACAACGACCATACGACATTTGCAACGTTGTATGGACGTTGTATGGACGTTGAAATTACTATCGTGTGCTTATGCATTATAATGGGTAACGCTGTAAACAGCTTATTATTTAATCAACGAATTAAAAAGCAACATCCTAAATAAACCCTGTTATTAGAAGAATAGGAAAACCTAGTCTTAATTAAGTAAAGCATTCTTTCAAGAAGCCATCAAAACGTTAAATCCGTAAATAAAAGTGATTTTGAGTTTCATCTGAAATTTTTCTTCCTTTTTTAACGTTTTCATTTTCTGACGTAAGGCACTTTCATCAAAGTTAATTAAAATGATCGATTCTAGAAACCAACCATCTTCCCGTTGTCGGGCGTTTTTTACTTGTTGTAGGATTAGATAAGAGCTTGCATGCATATCCACTTTTCATAAAGCTGGTTGATTTTCATAATTCATAAAGTAATTTTTGTCATTAAAAGATTATATACATTATATAACAACATATTACAAAAAGTCTTTCCACGTTTGAAGGGGAGGAGATATAATACTTTTTATCCGTGACCAAGAAGAGTGCTTCTTGAACTATGAACTAATGCACTATAATTTCACCGGTCATTATGTAATTTTTCTATTTTTTAAACTTTTCGGAAGAACAAAACATCAAATACGTTAGTCTTTTTTGCCTAGCCGGGATTCTGTATTTCTTTACGTGTGTTTTGGTTAAACCCGATAAATTGTCCTCAAAAATTTATTTAGGTGATGGTAAACCAAATGTGTTTGGTTTAATAGAGAGAAAAACGTTTCAGTAAGACCCGTAGGAATTGGTTTTGTTATTACCTGGGTATTAACGTTATTTCTTTCATCTAGGTTCGACGCGTGACATCGGCGTTTCGTTTACCAAGATGGTCCTACGACACAAAGCCATCGAATTGAAACTCAAAATCTTTGTCGGGTAAGTTTTTTTAAATCTTCAGTGACGAATATTGTGAACATTATTAAAATAAGATAATCTAATACAGTTATGAATCTTCAAGGAAAAGCATTGCACTGTCGCAGTTTTAGATTTTTATGAGGTATCTAGTACCATAGCAGCGTCCTTCCTTGTCAATCACAACACAATTGGTTAAAATTCAAAAAATAATGCCTTTCGGCCATTCGGCAACGGCTCTATGATCAGTAAGTGTACTTTAAGGGGACTAAATTTGGCGGGGATTTAGCTTCCGCGGATCAGTCTGAAATGTACATTTTCGCCTAGCCAATTCGATTAATTTTATGGGAAAATGGGAAAGCAAGAAAGTACTGTATTGTTATTTAACTATACCTTTAATAAATTTTAAAAAGCAAACGTAATTTTTTGGAAAGATTAAGTTCCGCGGATTTTTGCGAATAAGGCCAAAATCTTTGAAATTGAATCCCCGCGAAATTGATACTTTATATTTTTTCTCTTCTTTTTAGAATTCTAGCTGATAATTTTTTGACGCCGTTACAAGAAGCTATTGATGAATGGAAGAAGACGAGTAGTTCATTAGAAAAAGATCACACTAAAGGTTTGTATGCTAATATTTTCTTGGGTGGTGATGGGTGGTGGTATGGCGGGTATGTGCGCGTGGTTAGAGTTTCGTTTTGAAAATATTTTGTAAAATTTATATTTAGTAAATTGCAAGAACCAGGTCCAGTAAAACTGTTGATAATTGTCACGCTTGAGATTATTTGTCACTCTATTAATCATGAAAAAATTAAAATAGACTTTCATGGTTTTATTTAAAAAACTGTTACTTCCTCTCATTGGTCGTAAATTCCTATAAGTGTAACTAGTCCCACCCTTCATCGATAATAACACTCGTAAATACACTTGTATGCTGGTTTAATATGTTCCCTAGACAACAATGATAATCTCTGTCATCATATGCATGTGGTTGACATTCTAGTCCGAATATACTTGACCTGATGATTGGTCTATTTTTTCATTTTCATCCTTTCAACAGGCGAATTCATACTAATCTCAGTATGATGTCTAATCTAAGTTTGGATGTTGGTGATGTTGAATATCCTATTTTTAAAATAAATCTAAAAGTACCGTCAAACCACGTGTTATTCCGTCGATGACGTATAATAATTTATAATACATAAATAAAACAAGATGTCTATTTTCATCAAGATGTCTATTTTTTATCAAACTACTCATACCCTTATTCAGGGTTTAAAGCCATTTCTGTGAGCGTGGTAAAATCAAAATTAAACGTCCTTGGTGTTAAATCAAAGCTGTCAAACCTCGTTCCCATAAATCATTGAATTACGTAATCTTACGTAGATTTAGAAATATAAAAATAAAGATATTCATCGCGGTTGGAAAAGTTATCCCCGGCGTGATGTCATTCATTGTCCAATCAACGCCGCCATTATGATTTCGCCTTGTAACATTTTGAAATCTTCCTTGTACATTTATCTTTCTAAATTTTACTCGTACACACTACTACAAATATGAAGTGTACTTGCAACGTTGTATAAACGTTTCATTATGAACTAAAATAACGTTGAATACTAACCGGGTCAAAACAAACTTATTCAGCGTTACGGTTTCACGATGAATCGAGTTACACCTTATTTTGTCACACCTTGTCATTAACCAGTGTGACCACACCACACAGAAAGTTCCTCGCATTATATCGCATGTGAAATGATTGATTGACCAATCAATGACATGATTCATTAACTTTATCCGTGGTTCATTTAGTGGGTTCACCCATATGCAAATTAAATTTCTTATCTAACAGTAAAAATACTGCTATATATCGCGTCATGGAGAAAGTCCCTTCCAATGATTGGTCAATAACAGGGTCCAGCCCTGTGACTCTCCCTCTTTACCCTTAATCCGAATATTGTAGTGTATCTCTTTTTAGGGAGCACATTTTAAAGTGATGTAAAGTCAAGAATAAGAAAAGCACACAATTATTTTTTGAATTAACCTTTAAAGTCCATAAATCACTGTAAAATATTTTATTTGAACTCTCTTGAGTATCAAACATAAGACTCTCAGAACTTTAACCTAAAAACATTTACTTTTTGAATTTCGCTTCAGATTACAAGAGATTGAAAGGGGAATTGAAGAAAGCTAATGCTGACGTTGCAAAACTGAAGAAGAAAGCTTCGAAGAAGTTCGGTAAACAAGAGTACACTGATCAATTTCGGGAATCGATGAAGGTATATTTTAAGGACCCAATACCAATATATTTTTTGGACGATATTACGTTTTTTAACTATGAATCATTCCACTGACGTTTGAAATGATTAAAAACAAGTTTTCCCCCTAATTTTCGGCTTTGTGCCATTAACATAGAGTAGCCTCAGTCTTAACAACAGTCTGATCAGTAAATGGAACTATTTCAATTCAAATATATAATTATAATTTATAATTTTTCTTTCTAAGATTGCAAATGGCCTTTGCCAGACCCTGGAACACCAAGAGAAAACTTACCTGCGAAAGTTGCTGGTCGAAGAGCGGTCGCGCGCCTCGCAATTCTTCCACTTCTACCAACCGGTGGTAGAGCAAGAGCTCACTCTCATCTCGGAGATCGAACAACTACAATCGATACTGGACGAAACCAAATCACAATGCAAACAACCCAACAAACTCCCCGAAGTGGCCGAAGACCTCATCACCGATTTCAAAGTACCCGATCAACTGAGACCGGGAAATCGGGATACTGGAGCGGTAAGATTTTTTTTGCAATTTAGTCTCTAGTGCAGCTTCAATCATTACAGTTACGTAACAAGTATTTTATTGACGGAACATTCTAGTTCTCAAAGAATGATTCTTTTGTGTTTGTCAAATATCTTTTTCGATATTAAAAGCTATTACACTATAGACACCCGATATGTCGAATGAAACGATAAGTCCTTTTTCGAAGAAAGGACTGCTTGTTTGAATTTTTACTATATTCCTTGTTTTATACAAAACGCTATTTTCTTTTACAGAGTCCACCTACGAGCCCAATGCTTATTAAAGACCGCACCTTAAGTATGTCCAGCTACGGAAAGAACGGATTAGAACCTATCCCGGTCAGCGTACCGCTCATGTCCGGTCCGAACAGTATCGCTTCATCGCGGAGCTCTTTCTCGTCATCGTCGTCGATCGACCAGGTGAACAATGTACCTGTTTACGATCCAGTCACCATGGAGGAGTACAAAACGAACAACGGAGTTCGCTCGCCCCACGAATCGCTTGAACAAATCGATGAGATCATGAGCAATCTGCAGACAGGTGAAGGTTGGTGTTTATGATTTTATTTTTTTATTTTGAATATACATACAGTTGGTTTTCCCAGAGCAAATGGATTGATTTGGAGAGATATTCCGATAACTATTTTAGACTTTTAAAGTGGTTTGTATGAGAGAGAGTTAACTATATTTACTAAGAGGGTCCCAATTGTTTCAACATATTTAACAAGAGGATATAGCTAATTATTCAGGTCGGAATTGTTGTCAATGAGGGTTTTGATGGTAGGCTGCAAAGGTTCCAAGAACTGAATTCAGCATCTTCTTCAATAAAACAACAAAAGTATGCATCAAGTGACATCTATAGCCAAAAAATAAAACGAAATTATAATTATGAAATAAAACAAAACAAAAGCTAATCCGAAGAGTTTCATTTCATCAAATTCTATAAGACAGAATAAAGATAAAACAATTTAATATAAGTGCTAATATTTCGACTGTAGTCTAAGTCATCGTCAGAGCAATTATGAAACCCTTAAATGTTAATTACGTTAGCGTTAGGATTCTGGCATTCTTTGAGATAACCATTTAAACAAGCCATTTAAAAAATCTTGCGATTAATTAACTAACTGCATGTTTTTCTTGTTTTCTTTTTTAGAAGATCTTAACGATACCATAGAATAACATACGCTTAAAATATTTGCACCCTTTAATATTAATTTAACGAGAGGTAATAAAATAACTTGTTCTTTTAATTTATAATTCATTCACCCATACATTTTCATTCATATTGCGAACTTTATAAATGTGATAAACTTTTGCAGGGATAAAGTTTTTGCGGATTATCGGATCGATTTACAACTGCGTGGAATATTTGAAATAATAAAATATTTGAAAACAGCTGTCCTTAAAAGTCGCTAGCCTTTAAAATAAAAAATCAGAAGCTGAACCGCATACATTAGTTGTTAAAATATCTTTTTACTTTGTGTTGCAGTTTCTGAGCTATCCAGGCCCGTAATAAACTTGACGAAGCTCAAAAGTAATTGCTAATAGTACGACGACGGTCCGTAAAAAAAATTATCCACGCAAGATTTATCACATTTTAAAGTTTTATATTTTCAAACTAACACACACGCACACAATCCATAACGTTAATAAACTTTTGAGAAAAAGACAATACGCACATATAACGCACACATATATCATACAAGACACACACACACACACACATGAATAAACTTAACTTAACGTAATACAACGCGGGTAAACAACGCTTGGACAACACTGATTCAGGGAGCTTAACGTTTTTCACACCGTAAACACCGTACTTACTTTATTAATAGCACCACCTCTTATTTGATTGAAAATTGAAAAAGAAAGAGATCTATGCAATTTAAAAAAGGTAGTAATCACTACCGCTAACAGGGTATGAGATCAAAATTGACAGAGTTCAAATTCGCATTTTGAATGATTACGATTTTTGATTTTCCCCCGAATTTAATAAATCCCGCTTTATTTATTCCTTACAATAAGCTATGTCCTCATAGACATGACAGTGACATATGACCCGTCATACAATGCCATCCGTGGGAACGTCATTAAAGTTTTAATGATAATTGGTTTTTAAGTCAACCAGGAAGTACATTGGTAATGATTTGTATAAAAATGGTTTATAATTTCCTGTCTATAACAGTTGTATGTGATAATCATAATGAAGATAATGATATCTTGTCTTGCTAAATAATTAGCGGTCTGATTAGTATAGGGTGTTATTATAAAAAGATCGCATTAATAACTAATTAGACTGTGACCGACACTCTATACTATACTATTCGAGGCTAAATTTACCAATATAAGGTATATAAGTCTATTTTTCTTTTTGTCGTATTTTCGTTGCGAATCTAACCAAAAGAATCTTTCTTTGCAAATTCTCACATACAAGAGCTTTGGTATACGTGACTAATTTTCCATTAATGTCATTTTTATAGGTCCTGTACCGGAAAAGGAAACTGATAATGATAGTAGAAAATGTTTATCTCTCTTTCTTTCTTCACTCAAATTTGCAGATCTGAGTAATTTTCTCTACAAATAATTTTCATGCTTTCATACACCGGGTGATGTTAAGGTATTTTTAGATACATGAATATACGACTTTCATTGTTGTAGTGTAATAATACTTCTTTTGTAATGGTCGTTTCATTAGAACTACCTATCTTTTTACTTTCTGTGCATTTATGAGATGGTTTGAAACTTCATCGTTAATAATTTATTTCAATCAATTGAATATTTGCTATCAAAATTAACATGATAATGTAATAGTATAATAATTATTTGTTTTCTATTCATACATAAAATAGAAAGATATAAGAATAGTTTTGACCTGGGCCTTTTTGAATCATGAAAAATCCGTTGAAGCACCCCAGAGTATAGTTTCAAGCGTTTATTCACACCAACGGAATTCATTACGAAAGTGCCTTTCAAAGATATTGATAAACTTAGTAATGATGACTGGTTTCTGATCGTTCATTATGTAACATTATGTAACATGAAATTAAAAATCAATCTTTTACATTTAATTTTGTCGGAAGTTATAATCCAATTTTCAATCCGTGATACTTCCAATACACGCCCTATATAATTGACGCCCTTTTTGTTTATTCTTAATAAACACACCCTCTAATCAAAGATAATATAAACATCTGCTAAACGTTCATTTTTTCTGTGTTTTCATACAAAGGGAATTTATCTTAACTTGAGTTCCTATATAAGCGACCCACACTTTTAAACAACCTAATAATCAACCTTAACGACCCCCGTTGTCGATTCATAGCCCCATTTGGACGTCGTTTGAACGTTGAAATGACTAATATGTGTGTTGGGTGTTCATCAAACCTGTGACAAACTGACGGACGGAGACAACAACACTGTGTGCTTTATTACCGTTTGACGTTAAATTTCATTTTCGTGACTGTTTTACATGACGTTACGTACATTGACAACAAAACACGTGTCCCAGTTTGATTCCAATATGTTCCATGATTTTTTTTTTAATTTTCGCCGTTCCGAAAGTTTGATTTGCAGAAACAAACTAAGTTTGTTATTCCGTGCGTATCCCATTACTTCATAAATCAAACTTTCAGAACTTCGAACAGACCTTACTTATCTGTTGCCAGTTAGCCGCTCCCTGGTGCATGGGTCGCGAAGCTCCTAGGTGTCTACCCAGATATGCAGGACCATAAAAATGATCGTTGCCAATTGGCAACACCAGGCTTTAAAGGTTTAATCAGAGTCTAGGATGAACCAACCCATACTCGCTGAACTTTATTAACCTTCAATTTCTACTACTCAACTGCTTTAGTTTTATAATACGAAAATCTGTAAAACGAGTTTGGTAAATCTAGATATGGGGACGGGGGAAAAAATTTAGTTAACAAAACGAAATTAACTGTTTTTGATCAGTATAACTAAAATCAGTATAATTTGAGAAATTGAGTGAGTTTATGAAAACATATGGAAGAATGGCGTGTTATAATATTGTGTTTTTTTATCAATTTCAGGCTCTGCAAGCAGTATACACAAAGACTTCAAGAGTAGAACAAGCTGGTCAAGCGAGACCACTGACTCGTCTGGTATCGGATCTCACAACTCGCTCAACTCGAACAACATGCGCTCTGGTCACTCGTCTACGTCAACGTTGCCTAACAGCTACTGTCATAGCAACAGTAGTAATGAGAGCGAAGGCATCGAACCCGACTTCCTTGATCGCGATATCGGAAACCACTTTTATCCGGCACCGCCTGTTGCAAGTACGGATTTTCACGCGCCCTCGAAATATGGGGCGGATGTGGCGCAAAAGTATGCTACCATCGACCGAAGTCATTTCCGTCGCAACCAACGCTTAACGTGCAGTTTGAGAGACGCTTCTTCTTCAGGTCAGAAGCAACGTTCGAACAGCTTTGGAGAAGATGACACTTTCCCCGACTACAAAATGAACCTTCCCAGAAACAGAATGAACACTATTTGCACCAGAACCGCCTACGCCAACGCTAGCGCCCCGAACGGTCGTCCGCCCATCTTCAATCTTTTCGACAATCAAACGGCCGCTGAACTACGCAAGAAACTGAGCCCATCCACCTCGCCCGCCAAAACTATGCCGCCGCCTACACCCCGTCGCAACTCGTCACCCAGTCAGTACGGCTTACCGAAAACCGCCCCTAAACCGAAAAGTCCGTACCGGCAACTTTCGCTTCAACAAACAGCATCACCGCCACCTGAGCCGAAAATGCATACGGAAGACAACGAGCCGGACGATGTCACGCCCGGATCATTTCAAGACGCCCTCAACAAGCGGCGGTTAACGATACGTAAGAGAAGCCAGTCACAACAACAAGAAACTTCTTCGTATATTTGAAAGACGTTTATTTTTTTTAAAAAGAAGAAAATTAACGGTTCTTGGTGTTAATTTTATTGGTGGAAGAGAGAACAGAAAATCCCTCCCTGAAATTCTTGGAAAGTCTTCTTGGAATTCCCCTCCGCCCGCGAAATGTTTCAGTTGTAACAGGCCGGAAACGTAACGTAACGTAACTGAACGTAAGGAGTAAAACGCTGGATGGTTTTTTTTATTCTCGCCAATTTTTAAATACAACATTATGAGCGAAATATTGACAGAGAGTTTGAAGACCTTCAAAACGTCTTTTATTTAGAAAATTGACAGATAACTTGACAAAGCTTTGTTGTTTATTATTTGAACCTAGTAGGTACGACATACTGTAACATTTTAAACTAGATATTATAGAACATTTTTTAGTTTATATTATTATAATAATTATTATATATTAA
>JAUKWF010000134.1:0-15858 GCA_032356525.1 Eutonina indicans
CCACCTTAGCTGGTTTGCCCCACCAGAAAGTCAAAATTTTTGGAGTCCCACCTAAATGTTTGGAGTGCAAAATGGCCGAGCCCCCCCCCAGCAGAGTGGGGGGGGTGCACACTATGGGCCACCACCTAGACTATGGGTTCAAGCTAGCTGACTCGCTCACAGCCAGTGCGCGCGGCTCGGCTAAATAAATCAGAGTGTTTTGATAACGGAACTCGCAGGGAATCGAACCCCGGCCGCGCTGATGCGCGGTTAGTGATCTAGTCATTGGACTACGCGCCCATAAAGAGTCACACAAGACATATTACCGTATCTATACGGACACTCGTCTTTATCAGATGTTGTGGTCTTGATGCGGTGCTTGTCAAACAATCGAAGACCATTCGTTACTTGTATCGGTGCCGGTACATTCGATTCCTGCTATGTAAAGAAAAAATGGTTTACTTGTAAACCCAACTCTTAATAACAATTAAAAACTAAGATAGCATAAATAGATAAATTTAATTAATCTAAAAATATGATATTACAAACAGCAGACCTAAAAAAAACCCTTCCGTTATTAGCAAGGTTCTTCATATCTACGGTACCATTTCTGCTTTAGACCATTTTTGGATATTGTACAACAAATAGTGTCCACGGGGATTGTACTGCCACAGACTATTTATTGAAAAAATCGCACTGAATGTGAAGTTTAAATTACACTCTACTTTTAGGTTGGGATATTTTCATCTTTGATGATGAAATTTGGTTAATTTAACATTTGCGAATGACATTGTGTATTATGCATCCATAGAAAATACCAGGTAATACTACGATATTTTCTACAACTTAAAAGCGTTATCTTAAATCAAAATATTCGTTATTTTACCAATATATACCATAGTCCATGACTGACGCAGGATGCATTTTCAACATTGATTTTTACCGGGAGTAAATAGAGTTTTTACAAGAAAATTTGTGGTTGGATTGGTTAGAACAATAATGGGGAAAATAAAACGACAATATGTCTTTAATTTGCAAATAAAAATTAACGAGAAATGCAAAACATAAAAACGGATATTCGTCGATTCGTCCAGTTAGTCACAGCCTTTTTTATGGTCTTGAAGCCCTAGGTAGGTACCATGCATTAGGTAGCCTGGGTATCCATGCATTTTTTTCCATATTACGAGAAGTTTAGAAAGCGAGACGGTGTAACCCATCTATGCATTAGGAAGCAAAATATGTTCCTTGGGTTGGAATCAACCAAAAACTCAACTCAAAAGTCATGTCAACATTGCTCTGGAATTGACGTATTTTGGACAAAAAAATCTCATATCATAATAACATCTCACTTGGTGATCTTTGGTTGTCAAAAGACCATCTTCTATTATTCTGACGTTGTCTGTAAATGACGTAGTAGATGTCTTTGGAATTAGAAACAAATAATCCATCAACCTCTTCCCATTTGTATCTCTGTGTAGTCAAATCAAAAAGTAAGGTATAGTTGAGACATTTGTTAGAGAATAACATAGACGGAGTGTTCTCTCATTGAAATAATGACAACTTTATGACGATTTACTCTTCTTCTAAGCGCTTTACATCAGTTAAACTAGGTCTAAATCCGCCTATGAGCAATACATCAAATATGCAAAAAGCAGTTCTACAAGTGTGGCCCGAAAAAGCTTTACACTATAAATTAAAACACACTTTATATATACGCAATAACGCTATCATCCAACCACTAGTCCGAAGTCCGAAAAAAAGTTCTTTTGGTTCCCTAACAAAAGACACAACATAATTTTATTGATTAATCTTATTATTGTGTAGAGTACAGCTAATTTAGGCAGTAGAAAATGTTTTCTTGAAAATAATCTGTATTCCTATAATATAAGCAAAACTAACAAAGGCTCCTCGGTTCAATATCACCTCAATTTTGTCAATTAGCGTAACGTCCATAATACTTATAGGTTTGCTTTGAATTTTTGGGTTGTACAACATATGTGAATCCGTGGCCGAGTGGTTTTATAAGGCACTGATCTCAGAAGTGAGAGTTTCCGGGTTCAACGCCACCTCGAGGCTTTCGGTGGTGAAAATTACTAATCACTGTTAATTCCATTAGGCTCCTTTGTAGGTGTTTCGCAAGGAAGGCAGGACCCTCATTGATAACAGTTCTATAGAACTGAACAGACTATCCTGGATAAATAATAATTAATAAGAATAATAATACCAATACTTTGGACTTACTGTGAGAGAGGAAGACAGAAACAAAAAGACAAAATAAATCTCACTGACGAACCTGTATTGTGTTCCCCTTTCCGTTTCACTTTCGTTTTCAGTTTGAGTTTCTAACTTTTGATCGAATCGAAACTTCTGGAGACGGTTTTGAACGCGCGTTATCTTGTGTATCTTTAATCCAGTTATCGAAAGGTCCTAGAAAAAATGAATCAATAAACACTTTAGCCTGGCCGGTTAGCTCAATAGATAGAGTGCTCACCTTGTAACCGAAAGGTTGCAGGTTCGAGCCCGGTCACCGCCAACCCAGAGCATGAGTAGAATGATTGAACATAATCTGATCTGTGAGGTAAGATAACTGGTAGCTGATGGCAGCTAGTGGCACTCCGCCGTAACCACACTGGTTTAACGCAAATGAAAAGGGATAGACTCGCTCGATGTACGGCTCATACAGACAATAGGTCTCCGACAACAACTTATTCACTATAAACACTAAAAATCATTATATGTCGATTCCGTCTGGAGTATCCTGTTAGTCACAGCCTTTTTATGGTCTTGGAGCCTACAGTAGGTACCTAGGAGCGCCGCGACCCATGCATCAGGGAGCTTTTTCAGCCTGCTCATCCTGTTTAAATAAAAATTGCTGTACTAAGAATAGCTTTTAAGTTCCACTATCAATGAGAATTACCGTAAATGCGCCCACTCTCGAATTAGCGCCCCTTTCGAATAAACACCCACCGTATAAATTAAAATGTAAATCGAAATTTTATATATGGAATCTCGAACTCCCAAGGGACTAAAAAATTGGTTCGAGATAAAGAAAATTCGAGATAAAAATAGTTCAAAAATCTCCAAACTTTCTATTCGAGAAAGAGAAAAGTTCGAGATAGAGGGTAGTCGAGAGACATTCCACTGTACATGCATTTCCTTCAGCATCTTCAAACCCTAAAATTAAATTGTTATTTCGACCCTTTTTTGGAGTTGGAGAAGATTAACCGCGGTAACTTCCTAAACATACTAAAATAAAAGTTTATGTTTTCGCAAAAAAACCATTCGTGTTTGTTTTATACCTTAAATTCTTTTGCGATAAATCTTGCTTGTATCAAATCTTGACAAGAGTTAAACCTGTGTCAGAAAAGAAGAACATTTTCATATTGTGGTTACAGTCATTACCCATAGGTCAGGCGGTAATCTTAACGTTAGCTGCAAAGCTGGAATTAATACACTAATTATTTAATTATTCAGAAATACAGTGGAATCTCTCTATACCGAACACGCAAGGAACTAAAAAATCTGTTCGAGAAAGTCCGAGATAAATAGATTAGAGAGTACATGTCCAAGCTTTCTGTTCGAGAAAGAGAAAAGTTCGAGTTTTCAAAATGACAAAATGTTCTTCACCCTTCGGACTCCAGCACCCCCCTCATCCAGCTGGGATCAGGGGGTGGCATTTTTCACCTAGAAGTTAGGGATACCTTTATCTCGTAGGGAGACCTGTAACCCTGGCTGAACCCCCGCAACAACCGGTACTTACCATACATCTGCGGAACTTCCCTCTTCAAACCGGATATTTCCACCGGAAGAGAACTCCAATTGAGCATAACTTATTGAGTGTTTTGACCACTGACGTAATTGGTGATAAACCAGATTGAAATCACAATACACCCTTTTAAAAAATATGAACATCAGTTTAATAAAATGAATAATTTATCAGTCAACTCCTTGGTATCTTAGATTTTTCATCAGCCAAAAACTTTTTCAGTGAAGATTTCAAGAATATTGACGAAAAATTTGGGTTTATAAATAAGTTATCTCTTTATTTCGAGCTCAAGGGACTAAAAAATTTGTTAGAGATAAAGAATGTTTGAGATAGAGAGATAAAAAAGCTTTGAGATTCTTATACTCTCACACAAAGCTCTAAGCTTTTTTTCGAGATTCCACTGTAAACCGACAAAATGTTTTAAAATAAGCCGAGAAAAATACTTTCCATTTGCTGAAATCTGAGCACTTACTCTTTGTTCTACTATCATTAAATTTGTTTTGCAATCTCAAACTTCCGATATATCGAATTATAATATATGAAATTGATTGTGTTCATTGGAAGATAAACAGATTCGGAACTTCCTGTGTCAACATAAAATTTCGCCTCACAAACAAACAAACTTTTTTTTAAATCCTTTTCAATTAAAACTCGTAGATAGTTAGATATTTGAACTCTTTGTATACCGCGGCAAAGTCTGATTGCTTAAAAACTATGTTTGGGTTCATTCAAAAGCTCTTTTTAGCCAGAATTTTAATTTAGGTCATTAATCAAAAGTTACGACAACCGAAAATATATTCCATTTCCAGAAGACAGATATTTCTTACCTAGTTATATTTAACGAGTTAACTTGTAGATATGTTATTAGTTTTTCCTTAAATAAATACTTTACTTACTAAGAACATTTGAAAAACACATTTAATAGGATATATTTACTTTCTAAAGACATTTTCCCAGTACTCAGTGCGTTCTTTTGTCATCCTTAATTTTCTTTCCAACTTTTCACGGTGTTCTTCGATATTTCCACTGTCTTTACGTTTCAGTTCTTTATCTTCTTTGTCACCATTTTCATTTTCATTTTCATGATCTTCTCTTGGATCCTTTGGTGATGGTGAAAGTTCTAATAAAAAAGAAGAAGAAGAAGATGAATTAAGGGACACTGGCTTCACAGCTGCTATTATTTCGTACATCGTGGTAGCTTCCGGTGCCCTGATAGTTTCATTTTTTCCCCTAATGATAGTTTTCATGGTTCTTTAATTAACGATTAAGAGTTTATTTATTCTTTGATATGATACATAGGAATATATTTATCTATCTATAAAATACGGACACTTACTAGCCTCAGAGCTGCTATTATTTCTAGCCTAGAAATCTAAGCTTTCAGTAGCTTTCTTACAATCCAATATAAATTCCTCACAAAATTTGAAAGAGCACGCAGATGTTAATTATTCAAAAATTATCAATGAACATAGCTCAAAATATTGGAACTCAAAAATCCGGATTTTCAAGGGGCCGGTTATAACAGCGCTAGGAAAAAAGGCTAGGTTAATCTGGCTGGTAATATTTCGCATGTAGTAGTTAGTTGTAGTAGTATCTACCAGAGTCCTGATAGTTTCTTTTTTTCCTCTAAAGATAATTTCTGAGTTTCCATGATTCTTGAACAGATCTATCTGCGGGTGGGGGTGGGGGTGTTGATTTGGATTTTCTTACTTTCAGGTTTGGTGGATAATTCATCGAGTTCTCTTTCAATCTAAAAATAAAAATGTGGTTCTTTGATTCAATGACATTCAACGTTAATAGTTTTTTGTATATTATTCTAATTGCGATAGGAGTAGTAGTGTGGCTAGTCCAGGTAATCGAATTTACCTATAGTGGGACGCGCAATGATTGCTTCCCCCCGGAGGACACTCAACTTGTGAAATAACTATAGAGAGCCTTATGGAACTAGCAGTGATTAGCGATATTTACCACCGAAAGCCTCAAGGAGGCGGGTTGGATTTTCAGTCCAGCTCCGTAACAACAAATCATAACTTATATTATATGTTCTTTCAAAATGAGAAGGAGAATTTCAAATATGTCCTGTAGAAGTAATACGCTGCAGCATGTATAAATCGTAACAAGTAGAATTGCTAAGTCGAAATATACTATAGAAAATCTGGTGGGGGTAACCAGCTAAGGTGGGGGTTAAAAACCTTAGGTGGGAAATAGTATTGCAAACCTTTTTAAACTCGTTAGAAGCTCCAATATCTAGATGTTTTTAGTTAGAGATAAGTTAAATATAGATTTTAGGTGGGATCTGCTAAATTCAAATCTAGGTGGGGATTTCTAATGAAGATGGGACCTAAATTTTAAGGCACACTATGTATACTTTTTAATTCTCCATGGAAGAGCGTTTTTTTACAGAACACTGTATTGCAGGTTATTTCAATGAAAAAAACACTCCTCCATCACGACTATTTGTTGGTGAAATAGTGAAAATGAAAAACCTCTTTGGTAGCATTCGTAAGCTTCTGTATACTTGCGACCGGTTCTTCTTGTAAATTGTCGAGTTGTTCTTTTAGCAGTGTTCTCAACTCAATACATTGTCTCTCTATAGAGCGTATTCTCATCTTGTAGAATATCTTCTTCTTCATCACAGTTGACTAAAAAAAAGTAAATATAACAGTAAACGACCGTAGATTTCTCGCTTTCAGGGAGTTTTTCAAGCATTTTTTACTACCGTTATACGGTGGTAATAACTCAATCTTTGAAAGAGTTTTGAAACTCAATCTTCTCACTAATTTTACTTCAAAGGAAATTTTAAAAAAGTAATCTGGAATATGTTTATAAACTGAGATACTGCATTGAATTATAAGCTAGTATTGTGTTTCTAACTAAAATGTCCCGGCTCATAGGCTTTACATTTGCTTTTAAAGCAATCTAGAGATGTTTCAATGTTTAAAGTTTTCTCCCCTCGGGTGTCACTAATCTAAGTTTCCAGTAAACTCAATCTTAACACACGGTGGTAAAGGTTAGTGCTTGGAATAATCCCTACTTATGGTTGGTCAGATCATTGGCTCAAACGATGGCTGGGTCAGACCTTAGTCTAAAGTAAAAGTAAAAAATATAGGTTCTATCCGAAATAATGTCCCAAAATAATTTGTCTGCGCAAATAGTAACGACAAAGCCACATCGAAGGAGTGTATTTCTATAATAATGACACACAGGTGTTGTGTGTAGTTACTATATCAAACGCTTCTTTACAGCGACTTTTAATAGAAGATACTACCCAAAACATTACATCACGAAACACAAAAATAAGGCGGTCATGGTCTAATGACGGACGCCTACCGCTCGCAAAGTCATATGTTCAATCCCTGACCGGGTCATACCAATTACTACCTCTTTCTTTCTACCCCAGAATTTCACTTAAGATCGATACCACAACAAAAGTTCGGTCGAGTACCAATTTCAATTTCAAAGTCTTTGGTACGGCCCGGTCAGAAAGAACCGTATAGGCGATCATTGTTTTTATAGACTACTGTACCATAATGCTTCGAATAAACGCCCGAGGTTACTACTTTTCGAAGGGGGCGTCTAATAGAAGGGGGCGTTTATTAAATTTTTCGAATTTCACAGGGTGTGTCTATCCGAGGGGGGGCGTTTAACAGAAGTGGGACGTTTATTCGAAGTATCTACATCTAGACTACGTCTGCTAAAGCCAGAACTGAGATATGGGTCACGACAGTAATACAAATTATAACCCCGCAATGAAGAGTCTTCTTTACATCATGTATTATGATTGGCTAATTGACGTCACGTGGCGACTATGAAGCCATAGTACAAAATACTAAGTGCGATGGGAAAATTTATTCAAAGAAGATTCGTAAACGGCTAAAGGCGGATTTAGACGTGTAGCATAATTTCAGAAGAAGAGTGAACGGTAATTAAAAAGTCATTAAGAATTACATAACAGTATGTTCTAGTCGAAAACACAATCACCAGCTAAACATGATTTTCCAAAACGATGACACAAGAGGAGTCCAATCACCATCATTCTAATTCCGAGTAATCAAAACATGAAACTAATTACAACAATGTATATCAGCTGGAAATCAGTAACTACATAAGTACATCGCTAAGAGTGGATAGGATTATATCTAACAATAAACTAAAAATTCTTCAAATTCAAGACATTTTAAATTTGTAAATGGTGAAAATTGTAGACAAATTCATAGAGGCTATACACACAGCCTGCGAATTGTGTATCATTAAAAAAATAATAATAAGACGAAACAATACCTCAGCAGCATCTTTCAACATTTTCTGAGAAACATCCACTGAATCTAACCTCTTCAACATCGGCATGTGATGGAGGACGTAGGTGGAATAATTGCACAGCAATGTCACCGGGTTGGCTGGACACATCGGATCCTTCAAATCCAATGCATTCAGATTCCTTAAACATGATAAGTTGGTGATGTCCTAGAATGAAAGAGCATTTAACAGCAAGGTTTAGAGCATGCAGGATCAGGTAAAAAAACAGTTCTAATATACCATGCCATTTAGAGTACCGATAATTAAGGTGTAGTGAACCTTATAAAGTTTACGCCGATTCCATTTGAAGTGTCCCGTTCGTCACGGCCTTTTTATGGCCTTTGACCCCTAGGTAGGTACCGAGGAACGCCGCGACATCAGGGAGCAAAATATGTTCCTTGGGTTGAAATCAATCAAAATCTCAACCAATTAAACCATCAGGTTACAGCTAAATTGGTTTGTTTTAACAAGTTGTAATCTATATCACAGCGTATACTTGTTCAAGAGAGGTGTTATCTTTTTTTCGAAAATCACTCGCGTAGATTTATGTTTACGCGAGCGTTGCTATTTCTTTAAGGCAAGGCCTGGAGCACTTAGTTGTTTTAAGATATTTTTTATATCTTAGAATAGGCCTATTTCTTCCTTAAGTCCATGGTTATTGAAAAATACTCCCGGTGCCTCTATAAACAGCAAATGCTTTCTCATTCACATTTTAAAATATCGCCCCTGCACTTTCCAGCTGGCCAAGTCAACCAGTCATTTTGGCCAGATTCCTATTTCTAAACCAGCGAGATCCCTGTGGGTAGTATAAAATAACATTTCTAATAAGATTTTATTGTATATACCTTGAGTGACGATATCAAATTTCCAGAAAGATTAATTTCTTCCAATAAGTTATTACAAATTAGCGATGTACCTAAAGAATAAAAAATTAACAAAGAAAGTAAATTTTGGGTTCTTCAAACTATTATTGAACCAGTAGCTCTATCCTTCATGCTCTATCTAGTCTGCATAAGATGACTTTAAGACACCTTTAAAGTATTTCTAAGCCTATCTGAGAAAGCTTTTCCCAGCTGGGTTTAAATGTTAAAAAAAAACTCACTTTCAATAAATCGTTATCGTCAAAGTAGGAACTTCTTTTTAAACTTCTTTTTTAAAATCATATTAAGACTTTTTTGAAAGCGATATAATTAAGCTGTTTTAAGGGAGGCCTAGGTAAACAAAAGGACAGTGTGTCCGGAATAAAAGTATCAACTTACATTGAGGTTTGCTTACATTATGATTTTTTTAGAGGGTATTGCAATTGGTTTTAAATTTAAGAAATTGAAATTTCAAATTTCAAAATGCTCAACTTACATGATAAATGTTATATAATGGCAATTTAACAAACTGTCTTTCTGGAGGGTAGTCCGGGAACCTGACATACCACTTTTTTAATTGCAGACAGGTTAGAAGGGCTTTGTGTAGGGCCGGCGAATTTATTTTGGAAGTGGAGGGGCCAAAATATTTAGTAACTAAGGAGGCCTCACCCTAGTTACTAATTCATATTTATCCAGGATTGTCTCTTCAGTTCTACAGAACTGTTATCAATGTGGGTCCTGCCTTCCTTGCGAAACACCTACAAAGGAGCCCTATGGAATTAACAGTGATTAGCAATTTTCACTACCGAAAGCCTCGAGGTGGCGTCTTTAATACGCTAGACTAGCTTAAACTGACCCAAAATTTAAAATTAAAGTAGGAAATTCCATACTCATATTAACTATAAATATGTGTTAAAATTTAGTTTTTTTGGTCTGCTATACCTAAACTATCTGGAGGGTAGGTCAATTTTTAATTTTTTTTTAATTTAAGAATTTAAAGATTTCTTATTCCAAATTTACAAAATTAAGAGAATGGTGAAAAAATATTAATTTTGAAATTAAACATAAAACTCTCTACAAAAAAACCTTATTTAAAAGCTTGTAATGTAAATTGATACTTTTTTAAGGACCCTCAGTTTATTAGCTATAACGCGACAACCCGCGATTTTTATGGCCTAGATTTAAATCTACGCCGTATATGTTTTGCGGAACTACTCTGTAACACAACCCCTTTAACAACAAGGTTGCATGGTCATTAATCGGCAATTGACGGCAATTAATCACAACCATAACCCAACATTGAGTCTGGGGGAGGAGGAGAATTCTCTACTTTTTGTTCGTTTTTAGTTGCGCCAAGTAAATAATGTCATGGATTGTACAGGGTTCAGACAGGCCTGCGCAAAAATTTCGCCTTGGGTTTCCCTGAATGTTTTGTTCCTTTTCAAGGCATTATTCCCTGAAAAATACCCTGATTCTTTTCTTTTAATAAAATTGTGTTGAGAGAATAATACGCAAAATTGTAACAAAGAATTCTTTTCTACGATTAGAGATTGAATGTTGTAGCTCATAATAAACAACAATTAATACAAATATATCTTACCGACACTTCGTATTCGGTTATCGCTCAAGTTGAGAAGCTTTAATTGTCGTAGTTGTTCTAAATCCTATAAAACAAATAACATTAATAACGATTCTAGATCAACATTTTACAGTATATACTCAAGGACCTAGAAAATATAGTATATACTCTAGATCGCCACTATTATTGATATAAAAGCTAGCGAGCGTGGCAATTTAGTTTCCCCGAATTTATAGAATGTCCCAGTTATCAGGATTGTACACTAGACATAAAAAAATGATTAAAAAAATAAAATGAAACAAGACCTCTCATATTCAGATACCTTTCATTGTTACAGAAAATGACATGTTTTACCTCGATGACCTCAATTTTGTTCTTGTTTAACCAAATCTTCGTCAAAGAGTATAAATGAGAGATGTTTTCAATTTTACAAATCTCGTTATCGTAGAGATACAATTCTTCTAATTTGACATTTTCTTCAAGACCTTCTAATTTCTAAAAGCAAAAAACAAATTTTAGAAAAGATATAGATTTTGAGAAGTTCTTTCCTCAACCACATAAGTAACTGTCTCGATCAAGGGCAAAATGTAATAATCAGAAAGTGCGCCCAGCTTTAATAATCAAACCTTCCTACTTCCACTCGCCCACTCCCTGACAGCTCTAAAATAAAAAAATTAATGAGCGCTCCGCATAAACAAAGCGAACGTCAACCAGATTTGAGCACTAACGTTGAAATGAAAATGTAACTTTAAACTAAAAATTCGAGTTCGGGCAGCGAGTTTGATTAAAAATAATATCACCAGAAGCTTCATTTTGATCTTTGATTTAAGAAAAAGAAATGTTTTCATTTTCTTAAAATACTATATATTCGGCCAGACGTTCCACTGGCCATCATCAGAGTAAAATTTTAAATCAAACTTTAAACTAATTACTGGAAATAAATTTTTCATCTTTTATTTCAATATTTTGTTCAGTGCAGAAAATTATATATTATTATTTACTAGTTCCAACTTTGCATTGTTTCGATAAACCCCCGGTTTAAATGATAGACCCCCGGTTTAAATGAGCGTCCCTCTCTTCTCTCTCGAGTACCAACTCCTGAAAAGGAAGTCCTACGAAAGAATACGATTAGAATTCAGTTTACCTTAACTTTCCCTTCGCAGATCCACAACTCTTTCAGATTCTTGAGCGCATCCAAATTACTGATCACCTCAATGTTACAACCAACCAAACGAAGTGTTACTAGGCAACGGTATTCTAACAAACATGGCACCTGAGGTATGGTGCTCAAGAACAATTCGAGAAGGTCAACTTTGGACAAGTCGCTTTTGTTGGGATCATGTCCATTCGCTACACACTGTACATCGAGAAAAAAATAAAGAACATATTATATTTTCTAACATCAATCGATGGTACCGGCGAAAAGCTATTCTTGTCGGAAAATATTTTCGCAGAAACAACCAAACAAATATATCAGATACGGATTTCGACAAAATACCAAATATAAATATCAAAACGACTGTTCCACACTGTATTTAAAATAATACATGACTGGAAACAAATGTAGATTGTGAACGTAAAGTAAAACCTTCTCTGCAGAAGAAAATATCCCCTATGTAGCTCTCTCCCTTAATCAATAATTTTTTCATGAAGGCGAACGATACGGCCCCTACAGAAACAACGTTTGTGCCAAAATTAATATATAAGGGGTAGCATGACTCTAAATGTGAAAACATGATAAATTCCCTATTTGTCGCAACAGTTTTCAAGAAGATTGTATTATTCACATGTGTTTTCATAGTTCCATACAAAGAAAGCAGGGAGCTGATCCACACCCCTCCTCATGCTGCTCAAGCAGGGGTAAAATTTAGATTGAAGTGTTTATTATAGCTATTTCATAACCCATCTATTGCAGATACAGATACATCACTTACAGATTGGAGCAGGGGTAAAATCATATTATGTATCCGCCTCTGGTCAAAGAGTAGAAACTAAAGATGAACTTTCAAATAATCTTCGATATAACATTCCTATATAAACACTTCTTACCAGTTCCTTCAGCCAATATTGTTCACCAAGACTTGTTTTGCTATCTGACTTCGCCACAACAAAATCACCCATCACAACAACAGCTCTCTCTACATCACTACTTCATTGCTACTCAACCATTTTTATTTACATTGTACTGGAAACTTTGATTTTATTTTATCTAAAATAGAAAAACAAAACAATCCTCACTTGGCTAACACAGGTGTTATACGTGTAAAATTTGAAAATGTTTCAAAAATATACACAAGATCGATATGTTTGTTTTATAGTGGAAACTATTTAACAAGAGTAGAATTCGATCAAATATATATTGAAAAAATTACGAATAATACTTAACTGACCGTACTTTGTTAGCAGTAGTTCGGGCATGAAATACCTCTTCAAAAATAATTTCAGAGCCTCGCATATGAATACATCACTTCGAAATGTTTTTCAAAAATATATATAATAGAAAAGTTCACATTCAGGGCACATACATGTTAAAAGGATTTATTCAGTTCAACCTATCCACAAAATATATGCATCATTTTTGCAGAAAGATAACTTATTTGTTTCTCATTTCCTAACTGGGCACGTCGCAAAACCTTGAAAATGTATCCACTTTATTTATTAAAGATACTGTAAGATTTAACAAGATTTAACTAATTATCATTATTAATGAAAAAATAAATATACAAACAAACAATAAAAACAAACAACTTAACTCTGTCTAAAACTACAAACCGATAAATCAAAGATTAACATGAGTGTAGGAAAATAACAAATTATATATATAAATTTTTATGTTATATAATATGGTATATCAGTTTCCGTCAGTTTCACATATCTTTTGTCAATGATGATCCTGCCTTGTTTCCTTGTGAACATCAACAAAAGGGAGGCAATTAGCAGCAATAAGCAATTTTAAAACCAAAAAGGATGGTGGTGGTATTGAGCTGGGGGCATGGCATAATCGATCAGATAACTAGTTTCAAATAGCTTTTAACCCAATAGTGGATCTAGAGGGTTTGAAAACAGTTAATGGACGAATATTAATTTACTGGGTCCTTTTTTAAAGACACTGTGAGTTGTCTCTAGATCTGCTACAACTGTATAACAATAAACAACTATATAATTTGATAATTATTTATCAAAAAGTTAAAAAAAAATTTCATAAAATATTGCAAAATTTTTAAATTCATCATTATTCATAATCATCAAACTATCACACTAGACATTTAGCTCTCAAATACATTCTTTCTTTGCTGATTCAACAAGCGCTCTGCATATTGAAATCTCTTTTGCACATTCTGGATTTGTTCTGACGTTTTAACATCGAACGGGGACATCGCTCCATAATCTGGTTGGCTCTTTGTAATTTCCTCAGGTATTGGCTTTGTATTTTCTTTATTTTGGTACACTGTCGTCATGTGTGCTTTCTGTACATCTCTCATGGTAACAGGTTTAAAATCTTTGATAATAATTTCGTCGTCCGAATATTTCAAAGGCGAGTAAGATTTTTTTTCTTCATTCTGATACACATGCTCTTCTCTTTTTTCTTCCTTTTCTTCTTCGTTATCAGAGAATAACTCATTGTCAGATTTGACTGTCCCCTTCTTGTTCATCTTCGAGGAGGAATCTGATTCAAGGAATTTCACTTTGGTTTCCAGTAGTATGACCTTTGCAGACAGCTCGCTATTCATTCTCATCATATCGGTGAACTTCTTTTCCAGTTCAGACATACGTTGGTGGACATTTTCAAGTTCTTTCTTGTGCGAACTACAACCCTGGCATTCTTTAACCTGATTATCGGTAGCAACATTGAAACCTGGATGGGCATTGCCACTACCGATAAATAATTTGTGCTCAGGTAGATGTTTCGTGACTTGAATTTTAGGGGGTGTATCTTCATTTATGACTTCGCAGCTAACATCAAAATCATCATCATCTTCGATCTCTGTTATATCTAAAACATTCTTTTCATAACGCTGACCTTGACTACGAAACCAATTTTCTTGGCCAACAGCTTTTACACCATGCTTTAAAACAGAACTCTCGTTTCCATTGTTTTCAATGTCATCGGTATCACTACCAACAGCGATAAAATCAGAGTCATCGTCATCGCTATCATTAATCTCAGTAATATCCAAGACATCAATTACTCTAACACTCTCGTCATCTTTAGTTTGCGTTTTCGTATTTGCTAGTTGAATGGGCAACTTCTGAGGTATTGTTTCCTGAACATCAGTTACGTCAACTCTAAAATCAATATTTGCTGAATCGTGTAGTTCATTGGTAACTTTCGCTGGTTGGGATGGGATCACCTTTTTTAATGGCTTAATTTTCTTTTTCTTGAGCCTGCTTGATATGTATGCGCATTTGTTTCGACACAAGTTTATGATTTTAGTCACAAATATAACTTTGATTTCTGTGAACCCAACCGAAAAGAACTGCTGCTTCGTCAACATTGGTTTGACGTTAAATTCTTTGATGAGAATTTTGTACACTATTTCAATAAATCTCAAATCACTTTTTCCATAGAGCTCGAAACCCTTGGCACAGAAGTAACCAGAAAGTTCACATGAATAGTCAGCAAGTAGGTAATGCAGAATGGGCAAAAGTGGCTCTGTCAAACCAATATTGATCTGATCCCAAGCAATAGCATCTGCATAATTGACCAAACGTAATTCGGTCTTCAATTTCCGTAAATTATTTTTCAAATCCCCAGTAGCCATATGGTAAAATATATATTAGCTATAAAAAAAGACATTTATCAAATATAAAGCAAATGAAACAATAAAAGACAAAGAAATAAGAAAATTAACCAGCCAAGAGTGTTGACTTGCGGAGACCCTTTTTATAGCTGTCCATGCAAATTTTTCCAAGAATACACAGAAAAAGTAACTGAATTTACATACAAAATAATCTCCTGAAGTGTTTTGATTACTGTGTAAGTTTGGTTTATTCATACTAGTGACCACAGATAATACTAAGCTACTGTATATAAATGTTATTTGTCTTTTAGCACAAATTCAATATTGAAGCTTTGTTAGTTAACTTTAATCCTGCATTAATTTACAAAGGGTACTTTTTAAAGGAACTGAATATTTTGTTACAGTCTTCCTTTTTTGTTACACTTGTTCTATCAAATTACATACAGGCTTCACAATCTTTGCTGGCATAACTTTAGATGAAGCTTTGTTTGACACTGATTGTGGAAGCCCCTCAAACTTTTCTGTTTAAAAAAGTTAAGTTTAAAGATAACCGATTAGCATTTGTGGAAACTTTTATGTCAAAAATAACTTGTTTTTGAGAAAACATTAGTTTGAGGGGGGGGGGGGGGGTCAAAA
>JAUKWF010000135.1:0-15846 GCA_032356525.1 Eutonina indicans
ACTAGCCGCCGAAGTAGCTGTCTATTCTCTGTACCCATGGAAGTGGGGTTGAACCACTAAGTTGTAATAAAGGAAATAACAGTTCTTGTTTTTGGCTAAAAAATCTTTATGAAATATCAATTTTAAAATAGAACAGTTAACCCAATTAAAACTTAAGACTAGCCGCCGAAGTAGCTGTCTATTCTCTGTAAAAAATGTAGAAAAAACCTGAAAAACAATAATTGTTTACAAATCATATTTTTTAATTATCACAGGTAAAAAAATGCAAAAAAAAACCTGAAACTACTGCTGTAGTGCTGTAGTGAAACTACTGCTGATTGAAACCTGATATCTAGGCTAAAGTTAGTATTTTCTTTTCAAGGAAGACAGAGACTTCGATTTCGTATACACTGTCCGGCTCACTTTGGTAGACAATGGTAATAGAGTCATTTTCTTTGCTAGCTGCTGTTACTTGGGCAACAAACCACCAGTTAGGTCTAAACCCTGAATTTTCAACGTCTTCCTTCGACCAAAACACCTTGACCTTGGTGCCTACATCAAAATACTTGTCGTAAGGAGATTGAGAATTAACATGAGTATCAGAAGCTTCAGTATCTTGAATGTCCTCATTCATTTCAAAAGTTGTTGGAGATTTCAGAACCTGGAAAAACTGGTGCAATGGTAAGAACGTTTCACGGAACTCTTCTGTTTGTTTGGGTCTAAGCGTAGATGGTTTATACGCAGATCCAAATTTTCTTTCCTGCCTTTCGTCAACAACACCTAAAAGAGCCAGCTTGCGTTCTTGCCTTTCGATGTCCAAAGAAAGTTTTATTAAATCCTCCAGAGCTTTCATTTCGTTTGTGTATGCGAGAAATGTTTTACCATTCTTTGCAAGATGGATACGAAGTATCATATCATCCTTTGAGCCAACCGTTGACAAATTCTTGAGTTTTAAGATGGACCGACAATCAGCTATATTCAGCTTCGTTAAGTCACGGATTAGCTTTGGGCATTTTTCGAAGGTGACAGGAACGTATGATTTTGGTAAGGTAATCTTGTCATGTTCCATGATATCCTTGACCAGTTGGTATTTTTTCTTTTCTTTTGTTGCTATACTTCTTTCTTTACATAAAGCAGCCAAGTCACTTTTAAGTCGTTTATAAAGGACTTGCTGCCTGTACGTTTCAACCTCAATTGCATCCTTTAAACTTCTTTCTTCTTTGCTTTTTCTTTCTATGATGTATGACTTCATTTCACCTAGCGGCACAAATGCTAACAGCGAAAGACACTCAATCACGTCTTCTGAGGGGTCCAGACAAATGCGGCAAAACAAATCAACAATGCGCGAAGGCAAAAACAACTCTGGTTGCTCTTTCCACACATTCCCCTGCAGCATACTACATTTCAATTTAGAAAGGTAATGAAGCTCGCCAGTTTCGTGCCATCTAGCATAATCAGGAAGTGGCTGATTTTCAAACCGATCTAACATAGGACCACGCCAATTGTTGTCTTCGCGGTAAATGACGCAACTGTACTTGTCCTTCCAGCTGGTGATTTCGGAGTTGGTGTTCTTTAGCATTTGGTAATCAGCTGCATATGAACCTGAGAATTGCAAGTCACGTCTCCAAAGTTGTTGTAGCTCCTTGCTGACTTCGTTTTTGCAGATTGAATATGTCCAATCACACGACGCTTTTAGCTCTTCAGACAGTAGAAGGAATTGGCGAAGACGGTTCTCATCGTTGAAAATAAACTGATTATCAACTATACCCCGAGATGCTGAAATTGGTAAACCGGAAAACGTTCCTAAATTTGAAGGAAAACAAGTTGGTAATCATATGATATCAAAATTAGTAAGCTGTAATTGTCCGAGATGTTTGGGTGTACAATTAAAAATTTACAATATCAAAAATTGTTTAAGTTATTGAAGATTTAATTATACATTCTGAAATATGACTTACTTATTTCCTTAGTTTTAAATATGTATATTTTGCTGAATCGGTATATCACAAGAACTATTCAAATTATATGAAGAATGTAACGTATACATGATACAAAAGAAATGTGAAGGCAACTTCTCTTAACATTTTTTTTACTCATTTATTTGTATGTATCAGTTTGGTGTACGTACATCTTAAATAAAATCGGCGTATACTTTTTTTATTCTTTTATACTTCTTTTGGACTAAACTGTAAAATTAAAGCGAATCATTCTCTTCAGTTGAACCTTTATAACATATTCCTGGTTGAACGCCCTACATACTCGAATAAGCGCCACTCTCCAATAAGTGCCCACCCTAAACACTGAGAACTTGAAAAAACTTATTTCCTTCCGCCCATGAGGCGTTAATTAGAAAAGATAAGACGAACTAATTGACGTTGAAGGGATATAAAACCACACTTGTTACTAATGCAAATTTTTAATCTTGTTTTTTTATGTCATGTTTAAATAGTTTATGTAAAAAAATAATTGTCAAGTGACTTAAATTATAAACATTTTTATAAGCGCGAATAAGCGTCCGCCTCAAAAATTAAAATTTTACAGTATTAACGTTTTACCCTGTATAATTAGAAATCTTATATCTAAAATATTAGCAAAATTGCACCTTGAGTAAAATATCAGCTTGACAATATTTGTTTCAATAGCTCAATTTTTGCAATTTATCTAGCTAGCTCTATCGAGATTTTTTTAAGTAAATTTAACTTTATGATTATCAAAAGAATTATTCACTGTACCTGCACTTAAGCAATCGACAACATCACTAGCCATCTTTTCCATATTTCTTCTGTGTTTTACTCCTCCAACTTCCGCTTCTCTATGACTATGGATTTGTTTTGAGTCAAATGGCCCATGTCGACTTAACAGCTCATTCTCTGCAGCGTGTACTCTCTCTGCAAAATTTCTTTTGCTATGATATTCTGCAAATGATTTCTGCATGACCCTGTCGAGATCAAGATATTGCAACATTCTCACCAACAACATTTGCAACAGAACACTAGCAGGACTTTCTCCAGGCCCATTGTCAACCAAAAAGACGAACGTGGTTTTCAAGCATCCCGATTCGTTTCGGAAAATTGCATCCAAATTCGGCTGGATCATCAAATAAAAAATCTCGTTGAATCTTCGATACGTGTCATTGGGCTCGAAATGAGACAGATTAACCAATGTGCACGCTTTTCCAGATCGTGTGATGATAGACTTTGAACCAATTGCATCTTGCGTTGTCCCGTGAAGTTTGGTTTTGAGGAATAAATGGCTCATCGGTGTTACAGCATTCGTACGGCTTTGATCCCAATCGTGGTCTGGCGCGTTGATCTTTTTCCAGCTTTTTCCTGGTTTTTGCACAGGGGTGTTGTCTCCTATATAATAAATATTTTCAAATTTCAATCAATGCTTTTCGTAATTTAGGATTTTGAAATGGCTTTCACTTTTCTCAAATTAAATACTCTATAAGATCTTACGGATTTATGCGCACTAATTTCATTACACTAGATACAAACGGATACTCTGTTGTTGATGGCTTGCCAAAATAAATTACAAAAAGCCTTTTTATAAAAGAACATTCGGAAATACAAATCTTATGATTTGAAAAATTAATTACAGGCAAGATAGGGGAGAGAGAGAGACTTGTTTCTTATCTCCTTGGTACTAACAGAATCAGTACGCGCTTGGTATATATTTTGCAATTTGAATTTTTGAAAGAGCGAATTAAGATGTTACCAAAAGCTTACCAATTACAATACATTTAGCATCTTTAGAATCAATCATGACATCAGCGTCTTCATCCAATATAAAGTTAACGTTTTTGGCACTCCAATGCAAATTGATAACCTAAAAGTAAATAAATCATAAATCCTTATGTTACCGCCTTTTAGATTATGGTTATTCCTGGCTGGTTCGTTAAAATCCAAGCTTAATTAAAGAAAATAAAGTTCAGCTAGCGATGAGGTCTTATACACGTCGTCGCATTTTTGTTATGACTTTTAGTTTTTAAAGATGGGTTCTACAAAGAAAACTGTCTACAACTTAAAAACACATTTGTTGATTTTCTGTGAGTAGAAACCACCCATTCAATTTGCGTACAGCTGTGAATGATTAAAGTAAAAAAAGGCTATAATACTTTAATACACTTCACATTTCTCCAACCCGATACATCTCTGTAGTCATTTAAAATTATTAAACATTCAAACAACGTCCATAAAACGTTTCTGAACAAATTTGTTTCAGCTGTATGGTGTGCGCTTATACACGCACAATTGCTACCGTTTTTTATCTTGGTAGCGCTGAGGTTCGGCAGCCCTTGGCTGTTTTATATATATCAAAGCAAACAGAGTAAACAAACTAAATGTAGGCGCTAGAACATGATTATATGTGTATGACGAAGGAAATATATACTGTAACAGCGTAACCCAAAATACCTAGTCTGGTACATAATTCTTTGCAAATTTATTAAAAATAATTTTTACTAACATGGACGTTTAAAATTCTTACCATTCTTGTGTTATTTCTAGGTGGTCTTTTTAAAGAAATATTCGCATTCACTTTACGGCCATGGTGATGTCTTTTTGCAGCCGCACTGTTATCCCTATAGTTCATTGTGTAGTTATAGCAACTAGAAAGACTCAGCTTAAAGTGATCGGGCGAAGTCAACAAAATCTTTGCTCTAGCCTGACGCATAAACAGATTATTGTTTGCTGGTTTAAACAGTGTGGTTGTTGTCAGTCTAGGGTGCGATTCCATCCCAGAATCTTCAAAGAATTGTTCCAGGACATTGATGAATTCAGGATGTTCTTCCGCTTTTAACATCCGTCCCCTGTTGTCTAGCCGTAGCGAAAGCTCCTTTCTTTTTCGGATAGATATGGTCCGTCTCCAAAGGCTATATTGTTGTACGTTTGTTAAGTCGCTTCTCACTGGAAGCGATGTTATTGTTATTTCATCAAAAAGAGCCAGATTGTGTGCCAATTGATCACGACTGTTTGAAATTGCAGTACGATTTTTGACGCCTGAAAATGTTAAATAAATAACTTATTACTTATTGTTTAAAACTAGAGCACTTGATGTTACCCTAGTCGGGGGGGGGGGGGGGTGCAGTCACATATTTATGTCTACGAATATGTGCGCCCCCTAAGGTTAGGCTTTTAGTTCATGCACGGGTAAAAATTGTTTATAAAAATGCACTGTAAGGGTATATATACTACAGTGAAATCTCTTTAAAGCGGACACCATCGGTGCAAAAAGAATTGTCCGCTTTAGAGAGATGTCCGCTTTATAGAGATTATTTTATAAGAGTTTTGCCTAAGATCTATCGATCTGTTCCAAGTACACTGTCTGTCTTATAGAGCTGTCCGCTATCCGTCTTAGCGGGATTTCACTGTATATGGCATTTTTCACTACACTGTAAGGGTCCGGATCTTCGAACCAGTATTTTGGGCCGCACATACCGTCGTTTCATTAGGTCATTTCACAAATGATCTGGAAATCCTGTTTGAGAGTTTTGAACTGAAAAACATTTCTTAATAATTAATAAAATAGCCTTTTTTACGTTATGTGATGGTTTTTATAATAAAGCTCTTTTGTGCAAAGTTTCATTCAAATCCGTTTAACCAATCAAAAGATTTATAAAGAAGAAAAACAAAAATAATAAAAAAAATAAAACAAAGAACACTATCGCTACCGCTCGTTCCCGCTAAAAATTGTAGCCTGTTATCTTTTTGCGCACGGCATTAGCCTGTTCTTAATAAGTTAAGGGGACAACAAAAAAAACTGCTTTTCAATATTCAGATTCCGACTTAAAAGTCGGCGCTGAGTAATAAAACAGGCTCTAATCTCAGCGCACAAAGATTAGCAAAAATCTGAAAACAGTTACACGCGTTTCATAATAAATTTACATTATTCACGTAATTACTCGAAGTTTTTCTTATTAGCAAAGCGGCTATAGTTTCCGGCTAAAAGCATGTTTAGGTATGAAATTTCAAACGTCAATTGCGGACAAAAACAACAAGAAATCAAAACAAACAAAGTGGTACCTTGCAATCGAGCAGTAAACTTGGAGCTTGTAGCTATGGACATTAATGCTTTCAGCGTATCTCGATCGTGCTTGGTGTCCATAAATTTCAATGAGTTTTTGAATAAATCTCCAAGTTTTTCTTCTAACCGAGCATTCACAAGTTGTTGTTGATTTGGAACAAATGTTTCAATCTGACCAATCAAGGTTTTTAAATTTGTTCCGTAATCCGTGACGGCGTACGCCTTACCATACATATTGAACGATAACACTGGAACATTGTGCCTTTGTAGGACTTCAATCAGCTCGATAGGTTTCATTTTACTACTCTTCTCGCTGCCTAGGTAAATATTTATTAGATCTTGGACCAAGAAGATTGGACTTTCCGTAACAAATGCTTTAACGATTTTCAAAATACCTCTGTAGACATTTTTGTTGCTGGATTGGTCAAGCTCTTGTTGAAGGCGCTTTTGAGTTAGGGAAAGATTTTGGTCTTTTGTGATTTGCTTGTAATTAACAATTTTACAACTGTCAGAAATTATTGTTTCTGATTTTTCTCTGCGTAAATCATCACGTTGCTTGTTGCTGTTTGCTAGCCTCCCTCTTCTGTAAAACCACTTGTTTGAGAGCAATGGGAATTTTATTTCCAAGGACTCTTCGTCATCTGTTATTGAATTTTGCGTAAAACATGGTATGAAATGATTGGCTTGCCAAAAATTACCATTCTCTCGCTGCTCCCCCAAACATGTCCACATTATTCCAATGTCTTGGTATGATCGAAACGGATCGATTATTCGCGGATGTAACAATTGATGGAAGTATACCCGCTGTCTGGGGTTGCAGTCGGGGTATATCGAAAATATTGGCTCTCTGAATGTTGAACACATTCCGTGAAAATGCCACATGCAGGAGAATGAACCAAGTTTAGTTGCTTTTAGCACCTCTTTTTGATAAACATTGGAAATATTTTCAGTGTCTACTTTTTTGCCTTCCTTGAAAAAACTTGAATTAGCTGTTATATGATGAATAAAATTACATGCTTGGTTGTCCGAAAAGCACTCACGAGTGAAAAATACTTCATTTAACGCAAGCTCCACAATTGTTCTGCATCTCATTTCAACATGATTCTCTTGATCACCGAATGCAAGGAATGAACCAGAGCGGTATAAACAATTTCCATCACCACGAATCGAAACGGCTACTTTATTTTTATGATCGTCAGGAAGGCTCGGACTTGGCGAAACCAGCGGTTGATTTAAATTGAAATGCGATTTTACTTGCATTGGAAAATCCATATAGGAAGTCAATTCTTCTTTTGCTTTTTCGAACAGTGAATCATATCCATATGTAGCAGAATTAGAAAGTCTCTGTAAACTTTTATCAAAAAATGTTTTTCGTAATTCCATCTAAAAGAAAAAAGAAAAAAACTGCAATATTATCGCTGGTATCTCCGGTTCAATTAGTTTATTAATTATTAATTGTTAATCTGAGAAAATCTAAAAACCGTGTGTCTAAAAACAGTATTTTGTATTTACTCTTACGAAAACCAACTGAAAATTAATTGTGAATAAATGAATGAATTGAGCAAAGCAATTGTCAGTTGTTCTGGTATTATAAATATTCTGTTCTCGTTCGTTGCGTGTGAGCTACCTAGCTACCTAGTCAAATTTGGGTATTGCATAAACTTTCGTGGACAGAAAGATCAACCAACGCAACACGGACGTTTTTTGTTCCAAAAAATATATTATATTTCAAAAAATTATCAAATATCCTAAGTTAACTACCGTATAGTACGCCTATGAAGAAGGATACTTCGTACTAAATTCATAAAAATATACAGTTAAATCTGTAACCGAACAAATATTTAAAAAGACCTGTGTAATATGATGAAGGTTTTTTCTACCTTCATATGGTAATATATTGTGTAACGGCCAGAATTTGACTATCCAAAAAAACATATTTTTACCGCAAAAAAAATCACTTTTAACTATTAAATAATTAAGTATTAGCATGAAGACTATATAACTATATAACACTAGCCTGGAAAAAAAATTATATATAGATAACAACCGGACGACGATAAAATACTCTAGACAAATAGAGATTAAGTAGTGTCAAGTAAAACGCAAACTTGTTGACATTTATAATTCAATTATTTTCGGTGTGGAGCTGTATTTTTATTTTAATTCACATTTTATTACAAAAACTTAGTTTTTATTGATTGTTTAAAATCAACTTTCGTTTTTTTATATACCCTGTATTATAATAAAAGCGAACAAATATAATTCATTAATTCATTACTTTTTGTTGGCATTATGAAGTTATTACTATGATGTAACCCAGTACCCTTGCTTAAATAAAAGAGGAGACAACTGTAAAATATTACTAAGGTATCCCTGATGCATAGTTTTGGTTTTGTATTTGCATAACTCACTATCTAGAAATTTTAATAATGAAAAGAGCAGTGTGTAATATCTGAAAAACTTTAACGATAAATATTTTTTGAAGAAGAACAACAAAATTTGTACGAGCGTGCTTGTCAAATTTTTGTTAAAAACTGGCCTCGAAACATTCTAGAAGAGGGACGTAGTAATATAAAAAGTTATTTTTCGAAGCAAAGAAAAAACTATCATGTGTCTTTATCTTTCTATTGCAGTTGACACGGACAGAGAAAGTCAATTTGGTCAAACAAATAAAAACAAAAACATCGAGAAAAAGAGAAAAATAAATTATATAGATTACAATGCGTTTTCGCATAATTATGCAAGTGTTTAAACATAATTATTAAAAGGTTAAAAAGGTTTGACCTTTTCTTTATCTAAACTTAATAATTAAAAGAAAAAAGAAAATTATTGTGAACTGTAAACATTTCTTTTAAACAAATATTGTATTAGTATTAATATACTCCTGATTTCAGATTTGAATAGAAGTTTGGAGATACACAAAATATTAAAACACTCCACTCTGCGGAGGAGTATATTTTCTTGAAATGGTAAATGCGATGCGTGATGCGTTTTTTAACAGAGAAAACTCCTTCGCCGAACACAAACTTTCTATTGAACTCCATAAAAATAAACCTTTAATAACTTATTCCTTTTCCATTTTATCATCAGCCTCCTTCAAAAGTTTTTGAATCTCGTCAGATCGTAGTTTTGTTAATTTCCTGAATGCATCTAGACCTTTTCTGAGCTCAGCTTTCAAAAATTGAAGGTTTGTGCTTAAAACCTTTGTTTTTTGTAAAGACGTTTCCTTGGCTAGTTTTTCGTTGGTGATTTTGATGTTTTTTTGGGCGTCTCTGAGCCGACGTACACTTCGTTCTATTGTTTCACGTTTGATCGTCACTCTAGATCTTTCACGGACAGAATCGATGATGCTAGAGGAGATTGCTTTATGCGAGGAGCAGAAATTCTCCGCCCTCTCGCCACTCCATTGAAGATCAGCGGCTGCCCTTAGCTCTTGTTTCGTCTTTTCCGGTGTTTCTTCGCATAGTTCTCTCATTTTATCATTAATAAATTCTCGTCTTCTTTTTTCGCCCAGTCTTAACGTTGGCGCGTTGGTATCGTACATCTTAACGCCTTTTAATTTCCAAGTTTCTGGCTTTTCAAAAGCAGCCAAGAACTTTCTCTTGACCTCTCCATTTTCGGTGATGGTATTTAAAGAGCTTGGTGTTGGGCTTGTTGAGATGGTGGATGTAGATACAGGTGAAGGTAAAGGTTGCGTAGTAGAGGGTTTAGTTTCGGGAGTTGGTGATTCTGGAGAGGGAGATTCTGGAGAAGGAGATTCTTGATTTACTACTTTTGTTGCCTGGTTGTTTCCCTTGAAGAGTGTTATGCTGTTATTCTCGTCGACCATCATTTGCAGGGTAAACAAACTTTCCTGTGAAGGCGTCAGAGAGACATTTTTTATTTCAAACAAAAACGGTTCATCCCACATTTCGACCAGCTGACTTTTTATCTCATCCCTGCTCTCTTCAAGGCTTTTAGTCAGATCTGCTACAAACAGCAGCCCGGATTCACCGTTTGGGAATTTGATTACTATATCTTGCATCTAAGAAAAAAGTCAGTAATCTAAAAATTAGGACTTCTATAAGAAATATACATACCTCTTGGTATCTTATAATATTTTTTTGGAAACTGTAAATAATGGAATAAAATTTTAGCTTTAAATACCATATGTTGTATATCCACAAAAATGATTTCGAAAACAATTAGGCGTGATTTGCGTGATTCTGAACATGATTGATAAAATTGTTGGGTTGTGTAGATAAATGTTATATCTTGTTCTTCTTTTTATCCTATCCTGTAGTTTCGCTCAAAAGTCGAGATCTTTTTTATTCAAACGGCACCTACCGTATTTTCTCAAATAAGCGCCGTGGCGCTTATATTTTTTTTGCCTTTTTAGGTGCGGCGCTTATTAGAGGGCGGCCCTTAAAAGAGAGCGGCGCTTATCAGAGGAAATACGGTAGTTTAAGGTGCTGTTTATTTTAACAATATACCTTATTGTTCTCTTATTAAAATGCACTATACCCCTGGAAGACGATGAAGTGGCAAAATATTCATGTTTTTGCAAATCTTTATACATCGAGCAATAAAGTAAGGGATATCCTGAAAAGGGCATAACAAAATTAATTTGTTGTTCTACAGGCCCGACCGACCCAGAATGTGGCTAAATGAATAAAATAATAATATCAACCAAATAATTTTCTAAAGCTCGGCCAAATGTTTACTTGATTGAAAATTTTCAGAATTTGCGCCTGGATATTCTAAGAAGGAACATGCTTTTAAAAAATTTGTGTAAAAAGGAAGTTTAAACGAGGGAAAATAAAATAATTCATTGGGCACAACCCAGATTTTAGAGAAAAATATTTTTATTTTACCAACCGGCCGACCCTAATTTCACTTACGGTCTGCCTGTAGAACAATAAATTAAATTTGTCTCGCCTAGGATGATTAGATTAACTATTTTAAAACAAAATAACAAAGAACAAGAGTAGTACGGCACTAACACTATCATTTCAACAAAGAAATTCATGTAATAACGTTTTACATTTGTCAAGTTTTTAAAGGTTTTCTTTATATTTTATACAGCAATACACGCACACCCTACAAGAAAATACCCATATTGGGTGATTGATAACAGTTTTTCATAATCACATTATAAAGATACTGATTTGTACATTTTCTATAAAAATACCCTTATATTCTATCAAAAGTCCATGTTTATTTATAAAATGTTTTCGAGACACCCTGCATATTTATCAAAAATCTTCGGGACACCTAGCCTGGATTGCACAGACTAGATATTTTAAACACAATTTAAACACAGATTCTGCAACAAATTAGAAATTGATTAACGTTTAATGATAATAAATGTTGGAGCGTGACTGGCTATACTCTTACTCAAACTGTTTTAAAATTTCGAATTTTCGATCGTCCCAAAATTCAGTTCACAAAATCATCATTGAAATTAAACAGTGAAATCGTCAAAATAATTAGATTCAAATTTTCACTGAATGAATATATTTCCTATTTCTCAACCTTGCAAACCTCTGGATCCACCACTGGTTATTTATTATTTATTACAGATTTATATTGAATTCCTCAAAGATCTTTTATTTCTGCTATCAACTCCTCCATTGTTGTCTTGTCAATTTCTTCAGCTGGCAGAAGTTTTTCTTTTTTCACGTCTTTACTAGCAGTCTCTTTTTTAAATGCAGCGTTGATTGCCTTTTCTAAATTGCATTGCGTTTTCTTTAGTTCTGTAAAGTTTTCAGAAAAGATATCTTCTAATTTATCAATTTCATGTATCTTCTTTTCGTTGTGCATTGCACGGTGGTGTGCCTCGATGTTTTTATACCGCCCATGAACACAATATTCAGCGAAGTTCATTTTTTCAAGCCAATCTACAACTGCCTTAGTGCCTTTTACTTTTTTTGCCTCGTCTCTTAGAAGTGAGCACTTAGTTATAGTCCAAGATGTGTCAACTATTCCCTTTATTGTAGTGGTATTTGTTTGGTTTTGTTTTTTACTAAGGATTTTGCTATTTTGTTTTTTGAAGTTTTCTTCAAATAATATGCGATTATCATTAACACCATCTTGGAGAATAATGATTTGAGGCGGCGTTACAGGAGAGACAATTTGTTCCAAAATAAGGTCATCATTTGACATCTCCTCCTGTATCTCTTCTTCATGTATGTTCTTAATATAAAATTGGTTTGAAGTTTTCTCTGCAATTTGTTCTATCGTAAGCATTTTTTCTTGAGCTTGTGATATTTTTAATCCGTTTTTTACGAAATAAAAATGTTCGTCAACCCTTTTTGTATTAATTAAAAAGGTTCTGACATCTATTAATTTTCCATTGGTGATATCAGTAACAATACAGGTATTATCAATAAGCATACATTTATAAATACATTGATTTGATTGTGTTGAGGTTGGGAAGCCCAAAACCTGGACTGAAAAACATTTTCCAGAACATATATTTTCTAATGTTAAGCGACTCTCCTGTGCAGATGTTATTTGTAAGCCTTTAAACAAAAATCGAAAAGGGCAACAGAGATCACTCCCGCAGCCAACAAGATTCATTCGTACGTCGGTTAAAACAGCAGTTCCAGAGGACATTACAAGAATATTGGAACTGGATTCATTAGTTCCTGTTAAAACTGTCAATTTGTATTCATCAGTCATCTCTCCCGACACGACGATCCAAGTCCAACAACGTTTGAAACCACGATAGGATGTTTACTGTTTTTTTTACACTAGACTTTCTACGAAAACTTTTTGTTCTATATAGTTGATATTCCAGTCTAATCAAAGAAGTAAAAAAATAGATTTTTCTATTTTTTTACTTCTTTGGTCTAATGAAAGATACATGAAAACAGTAACATATAATAAGCGGGGTGGGGTGTGGTTGACGAGGGGGGTATTTATAGGTGCAATGCTTTGTCAAATCAATGATAGTACATGTGGATATTTTTTGCGACTTTATAATAAATAGTTTCCTTTCTGACTTTCTTAGCACCCACTCCCACAATAGCGCCATTTTTAATGAACGTCCAAATAGCGTCTTTTTGACGTTCCAAATGTTACATATTACATATTTAGTTTTTGCTATTTGATATAAACGAGTCTAAATAAAATATTTTAAGTATCTTGATTTTTGTACAGACGATTTTTCTTTTTACTTTTGATGGAACAAATGAACATAAACATAGAAACAAGTATTTTTGTCGCGTTTTATGAATCAAATGAAGACAAAAACAAATTAATGAATTGACCTTTGTATAGACGATCATCATTTTCTTTTTTCTTTTGATGGAACAAATGAACATAAATATAGAGACAAGTATTTTTGTCGCGTTTTTTGATGTCTGGGGATAAAAATAAGATATCACGAAAGATTTTTCTCTTGGCTAATTTTTTAGAAATCTCACTGGGACAAGATTAGGAAATCTGAAAAATAAATCGATCCTTTTTTTACCTTCGTAGTAGCAAGTCAACACATTTAGGTTTTAAAAATAACATGTCACTCAAACGTCCAAATATCATTCAATGACATTGACAATAAGGTTGTACGGACATTGATTGGCCGTTAAAATGACGTCATATGTAATGAAATGAAATTAATAACTCTTAATATTTTTAACATTACTTTTTTTAACTCATTATTAATTGACCTCAACACATAAAAACAAAAACAAAAATACTTTTGACATTTTTGGCGTGTCTAAATCATAAAATTTCCATGAAAACAATTGCATAATTATTATTGGCTAAAAAGGGGTCCCCCTCGATGGTGTGACACCTCAATGATCCGACACCTCGATGGTCCGACAACCCGATGGTCCGACACCCCGTTGGTCCGACACCCCGATAGTCCGACAACTAATTTTTACCTCATATTTTTCCCGTTTTACGTAGAATATTTACCCGATTTTTTTGTTTATATTTTACGGTGCTGGAAGAAACTTTCGCGTGCCAAAAAAACATATTTTTTGCCCTTTTAGTATTGCGTAATAAGGTAGTTTTCTATAAAGACAGAGAGAGAGAGACACAAACGGAGAAAATAAGTTTGCGAAAGTTAATTCCTTTGAAAATTTCAAATCAGCAAAACGCAAAAATGGGTCAATTTCAAAACGCGAATGTTTTTTAGTTCAAAAACACCTAATATAACTGGGATTTTAGCAGAATTTGTTTTCAATACGCGAATAAAGATGGTTTAAATAGGAATGATTAAAAATTTGAATTCACACGGTAAAATATAAATAAAATAATCGGAGAAACATTCTAGGTAAATCGGGAAAATATAAGATAAAAATTAGTTGTCAGACCATCGGGGTGTCGGACCATTAGGGTGTCGGACCATCGAGGCAACCCCCCTAAAAAGTACTTTGACTCAGTATATTTGCCAATTGACAGACACACCATGAAATATAGCCTATTTAGCATCCGTGAATGCGAGATAATAATTTTGCTTTGACAAAAACTTCCGCACACGGTAAAATTTTATTGTAAATCGAGGAAATATAAGGTAAAAATTAGTTGTCGGACCATCGGGGTGTCGGACCATTGGGGTGTCGGACCATCGTCGGACCATAGGTGTCGGACCATCGAAGGATACCCTTCTACCTTCTACACAACACATGGAAACAGCAAACAGGTTTATGTTTACAAATACGGATTCCTCTTTCCATAACCGATGGTACCCACCCCCCCCCCCCCCCCCACACACACACACACACTTTTTTGCCAACTAAAATCATTGATTAATTTTTTAAGAAAATATTCCAAATAAATTTTATACAGTTTGTATAAAATGCATATCTTGTCAACTGGTTTGCAAGTTGACTTCTCAAGTAAAATATATTTCTATAAAATAAAATAAAAATTACTTCTGAGACCCCTTTACAGACCTAAAAAATTGTCCATGTCATCAAATCAAATTCATTCAAATTCGTGTTGTCGCACACTTTTCACATCTCTTTCTGGCAATACTAATCTAAGAACATCCATCCGTCACATCCATCTTTCCATCCATTCACCTATACTCTTTAACTTATGTTCACAAACTAAACTGTTTTTTCAAAGGCCGTCAAACATAATTTATTTCATAATTAGAGCGTTCTATTGTCTTTCTTTCATGCGACAGTGTGTATTACGAAATTTGCAACAGTCTAGAAATGAGGCGTGGTTTGAAATGAATTACTTCACTCTTCACAGATACCGTCCCAGTCTTCATAAACCTCTACAGAATTTAGAAATCTTAATTTTCGACACAAAGAATTATATGAACTAAATTGATTAATTGTAAATTTAATCATGGATAAAAGAACCGAAACAGTTTATATTTATTCAAAATATTAAGACAATCTAGAAAACTGTCTGGCTACTGAACTTGTACATCACTCAAAAATTGTCGGACCACTGAATTGTCATTTACGCGTGAAAAAATTGTAGTTAGTAGTTCATTTTTAGTGAAAATTAGTATTCTTGCGGTGTTTGTTTCGAACAATTTTACTCAGCCCAACTCTTATATATGTGAAAACGCCGTATGGACGTTGTTTGGACGATAAAATGACGATCGTGTGCCCACTGGATAAAAGTGTGCTTTCTTTTATTTGTTAATAAAAAAAGAAAACAAAAGAAATATTTGAGCAATTAAAATTTCGTCTCACGCGACCGTATACACGAATCTTCTTTCTTCTTTGATATAAGCATGAACAAAAAATAAGTGATAATTTTTTCATTACGATTACTTTAAGGGCAGAAACTTTCGCGGGCATTAACTTTCGCGTTTTTCGCGTTTTTCGGTCATTTTCGCGAAAGTTTGTGCCTTTGGAAATTCTAAATCATCAAAACGCGAAAGTT
>JAUKWF010000137.1:0-15739 GCA_032356525.1 Eutonina indicans
TGACATTAAATTCCGTTAACAAGTTATGATAGTTGCCGAGAAAGAAAAAAACACATAATTAAAAAAATCAGATGGGTAAACAAGTGCAAACGAGTACAAACAAATGCAAAGTACCGCCATTTAGGGCCGGCGGTAAAAAAAGCCAATAATGTACTTCATTTGGTTCTGAATTTTTTGTGTTCTCATGGTTTACATGAATAGTATAAACAATTATATTTTTAAAAGGTTAAAAAACAATAGCACATGTCGAAAGAGCACAATATAACGAAGAAAAAGACCGCTTCCGCAATTTAAATGCTCGGAACTTACTGGTCGTTTATTTCAAATTTCTATCAAAAAATATTGTAGCAGACAGCCTGTCGGACTATCGAACCTGTCGGACTATCGAGCCTGTCGGAATATCGAACTTGTCGGACAAACGAACCTGTCGGACTATCGAACCTGTCGGACTATCGAGCCTGTCGGAATATCGAACCTGTCGGACTGACGAGCCTGTCGGACTATCGAACCTGTCGGACTAACGACCCTGTCGGACTATCGAGCTGTCGGACTATTGACCTGTCGGACTATTGAGCTGTCGGACTAACGGGCTGACCCCTTTTGTATACCGGCTTAATTGATCTTTAAGCTTTTTACGACCGCATTCCAATCTTTGTGCATCAATAATATGTTTTTGGATTTTTGTTTTTGGAAAAGAGTTAGATATTTGGAAAGAACTCGACCATATCTTTCGAATGGTATAAAAAGTATTTCGATAACTGTATTTTTTGGAGAAATATAAGCGTTTACTTTCAGCGGATAAATCTTTTTGATACACACTGTAGTAATAAATTCATTCCTTTGTTTCACTAAGGTTTTCGTCCTCGTTGCCGTCGTGTTTTCTTAAGGTCCCTAATGGCAAGTATAAATAGGAAGTTCATTATTTGAAAGTGAAAATTCTATTGTTGGATAGTAGAACGCCCGTAAAACGACGCCCATTTTAGACGATGAGGTGTCGCAAAAATCGCACCTGTGAACGTTCAAAAATAGAAGTGTATTGTTTCTCTATTATTTCAACAGTGAAAACTCCAAAAAGTCAATTATAATTATGATTTAACTGCTTGATTTCAATGATTTTCTAATATTGTGAACCCTCAATTTTTGGCTGGATTCGCCTCTGGGATGACCACTTAGTATCTTTTATTACGGTAGCAGCTAAAGCGAAGACCGTATTTTCAACAAAATCTTTCAAAAAAATTTCAAAATTGCCAACATTTGCTGCTACCGTTTAGAGCCATGTGGCTATTTTTTAATAATTAATACATACATACAGGCATACACTCTCTAAGTCTGACAATCCTTCTACACAGAGTTCCATAATTTAGGCTATTTTTGTCTGGAAATTTAATTCCCAATAACTTTTTATCAGCTCGAAAATTTCCCCGAAACTTTGTATATGAAATACCTTTGTTACCAGAATTTGAATTGCCAATAAAAATATTGACCACGCCTACTTATGACGTCACAAACTAAAACGTATATGGTATTATAAATATTTTTGCCAACCTTTATTTTTTGGGTTGGTTTATTTTGAATGTTGTGGAAAAGTAGTTATTTTAAGATATAAGCCTCTGGCATAAATGACATCATTACATTGATTAACAACAAGTTAGTGTTTTTTTTTGTTCCTTCCCTCGGGCGGAGTGAAAGTTAATCCAATCCATTTATAAGTCAATCGATTAGGGCTGGAAACCGGTGACAGCATTTTTCCCACATCAGGCCTATTTCTCTGTCAACCGACTATCCGTTCGACGTTGTATGGACGTTTTATGGATGTTGCATGGATGTTCAATGACGTGTCCTAATGATGGCTAATATTCTATAAATATCAACATTTACAGTCAAGCAAACATGCTTCAATACAAAGCTTACAATGTCAACAAATATTTGTAATGTAATGTTACAAACGGTGGAGAGACTTTCAAATTGAAATAAAATGTATATGAACAGGCGCTGTTCCAGTAGAAAAATACTTCTCCGTATATCCTTTTGTAAGGGAGTTTGTAACGTGGGTTACAAATGTAAACAAATTTATTGAGGGAGGATGCCAAATGGTGATGATGTGACGTCACGCGGGCTGTTTATAGATCTTGCATCCTCGGCAAAAGAGTGTTTTTATTAAATCAGCGCATGATACTGCATACTGATACAATAAACATATACACCTACTCGCCGAGTTTTCTATGATTTTGCCGATACCGGCAAACGTCACGCACGGGAGTCAAAAATAAGTCACACACAAAACACAAATTGAAATTTATTATTTAAGAAACACGAGATTTTATGTCAACACCGAAAAAAAGGATTAACATAACAACGTCAAAAAGTTGAAATAAAAGCATACCAGTATTTCAAACTCTATAGTAAGGTACTGTTTAAAACAAAGTGTTACATGAGATACAAGCAAAATATCAAAATACATCATTATTCATCACCACCGCGTACAAATATCAGTCAATAAAAATCCAAAACATAATGCGTGGCCGAACGACATCTATGTTGGATACAACAAGTGCGAGGCAAATTGAACAAGGTCAGTTCGTCCGCTGTGCAGCAGTTGGTATTAATCGACAATCGAGATCGAGTACGGCTCTGAACAAAATGGAGTATACTGAGAAAATAGAAAGATATAAAGTGTTACTGGAAAAGGTAATAAATGAATTGTTTTTGTGTACAGGGCTGTGAATTCTGGGAGATTACTACAGGGGCGGCGAATTCATATTGAAAGTGGAGGGGCCAAAATACATATTTTTTGAGTCTTTAATATGCTAGAATAGCACACGAAAAATTTACACCTATAGTAAGTATGATTTTTATCAAAATAAGTATAAATATTTTAAAATTTATTTTGTGCAAAAAAGTGGGGGGTTGCAAAGGTTCAGGAGGAGACAGTAAAACTCGTTAATTCTGACATAATCTTATTGTTAATAACTTTTTAAGTCCCGTACACTCTTCTCCTGAATAAATGTCTAGACCAATCAGCTGCTCTGCTTTTAAAGGATATGAAATATCTTAGTAATTATCAAAAAGCTTTTTCAAACTTTTTGTGAAAATTACGCCCGTAATGACATCCAAAGTGAATGGACTGGATCCGCCTTTGGTCGATTGTAAGAATGTCAGAAATACAAGGGCGTGAAACTCTGATAATCAGAAAATTACCCATATCAAAATAATGCGGTCTGTTGGGGAAGTTGTTTATACGCCTTTAAAGTCGCAATAATCGAAGAAAGATAAGGAACTAAGGAGCGTGAATTTTAGAAGAAGTTTTATTTACACAAAACAATGCGATATTTGATGACTAATCACGTAACCAACAGCCCTAAAAGCACAAACCAAGGTGGTCTTAGAGACATGTTGACATGTAGAAACATTTCAGGAGAAGAGATAACGGTAACTAAATAGTCGTTAATTGTTAGAATTTCTGAAAGTTAATGAGTTTTTAAGGCCAGCCCTTCGTCACTAAATCTTTGCTCACTGTCCTCCTGAAATTTTGCTGCATAGGTGCAGATACAGGACGTCAAAATAACGTTCGTTTTGTGTTGAGTTGTTATGTTGTCATTTCAGTATTTTGGCTTGTCAGAAAATTGTGTCAGTAAGGGTGACGAATAGCTTGTGTCAAACAAAACAACAGCAAATAGTTATAATTAGATTATAACGGTTTTCACAAAGCCACAGAAACACCTAATTATAAAACAGGTTTTTGTTAGGCAGAAGAAGAAAAAAATAAATATGGGTTAACAGTATCAGGTTCTTTCTTATATCATATTCGCATTTCTTGTTAAGGTGGATTCGTTCTAACCAAACATGTAAAGTACTTTTAGAGAGGATTGCTTCACAATGAAGCACCACCAGGCGGTGATACGCAAATTGTAGCGATCGTCAAGATGTCTAAATAACTTTAAAAGCGTGATTGCAAAACCGGTACAGGTCCAGTCTAAGGAGATTAGCTGACTAGATTTTTGTGTCGAATTTTTATTCAAAAGTCTACAGATGGCACTTGAACTTTGAAAAGGCGTTTCTAAAAAAGTTGAAAAATCGGTTTTCTCAAAACTCGATTTTCTATTCGGGTCAGCTCATAACTCCTTCAACAAAAAAAGCATTAGATTTTCAATATTCTTATAAGTATAGTGTCCTTATTTGTCTCTATAAAGACCATCAAGCAAAACCGTATACTTGGCTGATAGACAAAATATATAAATGACAACATTATTTGATGCGAAACTGACATTTGATCACATAATGATTGTGTCAAACATTCAAATATTCTCCCACGAAAACTTAATACGTTTGATATCTGAGAAAAGCGTGGAGAAGAAAATAATGTGTCCATCGGATGTCTTTATAACGCCACCTGATAAATATTAAACACCAGTAAAGATGTAGACCGTTTATAAACATCTTATGTCGACTGGGGCATGGGGCCTGGGGCCTGGGGCCTGGGCTCAAGCAAGGGGTGAAGGATTGCATAAATGTGCTTATTATTGCCAATTTATGCAATGACAGTCGAACACATAGTCCTTTTAAAATTTGAGCAGGGATAATAAAAAGAAATCCTGTATCCGCTCCTGCGTCGGAAGGGGGCGGATATGGACTAAAGCCAAAACTGTTGCCAATGAAAGTGTTAAAAAGAACACCAAAATTATGATGAAATATTTTATAAAGGATTGGAGCCGTCCATACAAGCTTTAGGAAATGACAGGTATTGGGTGTCCCAGATAAAATGATATACTTTGACTGCGGAGAAAAGTTTATTTTTTCATATATATAAACTGACATAATGTGACGTATAAAACACTTTGACTTTTATATTTTTGTTCATAGGAATACGAACTTCGAACTGAATTTGTAAGTAAATGTTTGTTTTTCTCTTCCAAATGATACTGAAAACTATGACATCAATACTACATATGGTATATAGAATTTATAACAAAATATATAAGCTTTTAGTGTCTATTCACAACAGAATTTGAACTATGAAATTTTATCTATGATGCTCAGGAAAAGATTATGCACATAATTTGACTTTTGTACTGAAATTTTTTATTGTGATATAAATAACCAAATTGTAACGGGTTTAATTTTTGTCTTTTATAGAAAAAACAATATGGTAATCATGCAGCCTGTCAACATCGGAGAGGTTAGTTATTCAGCTTCCGGGCTTAGAGGGCAAGATACAGGGTATAAAAAAAATTAGATATGAACGCAAACTTCTTCACATTTTCGAATGAACTGTATTTTTATTGTTAATTCAGAGCTTATTACAAAGACAAAGATTGTATTGTTTATTTAAAATCAAATTTGAACAATAAAAATTAAATTACAATGCACAGGGGGCTATAAATTGTAAGAAGTTTTGTGCTCACATTTTTTTGTATACCCTGTAGTTATACGTTTTTACTGTTCTACCTACTTTATATATGTCCTTGCAACTAACAAAACAAAAATCAAGTGCCCTAAGGGCCTACCAGGATTACCTACCTACTTAAATTGCATATAAAATATCAATGAATAGGAAAAAAAGAGGCACTTTCCATTTTAATTTTATGAGACTTGAAAATTTTCAATCAAATAAAACCAGAAAATAAAAGTGTTTCCAATAATTTCTGATTTTTGATAAATCTAGATGATGTTTGTGGTTGTGGTCGAAGGATTTCTCATTTCTATTCACCCTCCAGCCTGCAAAGTACCCATGGCAGCAACGAAAACAACAACAACAACAACAACAGTAATAATGGCTACCTCACACCTCCAACATCTCGCGTGGTACGGTACCGAAGCTATAGCAATGAGAACAAAATTATCAATCATGGTAGCAGAACCAGACCAGTAAGTAAACTTCTTTTTTTTTTTTAAATATTAATCAGAAATTCCATTGTTTGGCTGTGAGCTATGATACCCAAAATATATTCGTAGCAATCCTCACCAAAAACTGTGGTAACAACTGAGAACTATCACATCATTCGTATTTAAATTCATGAAAAATACTCCTCCTTATCCTTAACCTTATCCAATGTTGAACTAAATTATGCTCTTTGTGTCTACGGCACGCTATTCTCAGGCTTCCGTAAAACAATACTATAAAGATATGGGGGTTTCATCTCAAAATGTTCACTTGTCGCAACAACTTTCTGCAGCGATTGTAGGTTTTTTCTCTTGCAGGGCCCACGATACTTTTTTGCATTTTGCTGTAATTATTGGTTATATATAGTGGTTATATACTTTAAATCCCTTTCTGGTCCCTCCACTTGTTGCAACGATTGTAGGTTTTCTCTTAGATAAATAATGTTAAGATACTACTGTCTGTGCATATAAATATTAACATCACATAAATCATGGTTTGGTACAATTTAAACAATACTGAACTTTTATAAAAATAGCCCTACTTGTTTTCAGTTATCGGCTGACGTACATTTAGAAGCACCAAACGTTATTTTAAGAAGATTAGCGACCGAAGAGAGGATGGGAAAACGAAGAGCAAGCCTCAAATCGTTAGACAGCGATTTCGAAAAAGCTAAAATGTTGATGCTGCGCGCAAAAGGAGCATCGAATACATCATTAGATAACTCACCACTTTCATCGAAACACGAAAGCGCACAATCGAAACACGATAGTGTCGATCAACACGATGGTATGCCTACAAATGCGAATCATACGCGAAGAAATCGACCACGATCGAGCTATTTATAAAACTAGTTGTGATAGCAAAACTTGGAGGTGCAATGTCAATAAAAAACACTCTTCCTTCCAAATAGGTTTTGAGTGAATCTTACCATTGACGCAAGCTTTTATTTCCATGGGAATCACATCCGGAAACCAGGAAAGCGGGAAATCAAGATTTAGAACAATAAGTGATTACCTTATATCTGATAATTCGAACAGCTGTTACCAAGATTACCATTTTACATCGGATGTGTCCGAATTGTATTTTGATTCCAGCACCTCAATATGTTCATATACTTTTCATAAGATAACTACCCATAGTAGCCAAAATATATATGTTTATGTAAATATTTTATGTACTTTTATATCATTTCAGATAATATATTGTAAATATATGTGTAAATATAATAGATTCATTTTGACGTTAATCAATGTAGATAATATGGGTAAAGAACGTGGCGTAACTATTGGCCCAAGAACTATATACCTAAAAATTTTCGCTTTTAAAGATTACGTATAATCTTTATATTTATAAGTATACTTTCTTTGAGGTAGATGAAATGCGGGGAATTCATTTATTTAAAAGGTTTTATGTTTAATTAATTGACAAGAATAGTAATTGTTAACTAAATGTTTCTTTATAATTATAATCTTATCTTATTACATTTCTCTTAAAAATACTATTTCTTTATCAAAATTTAAGTACAAAAAACCCAACCTATTTTTTTTATTTTGTAAGTTTTGAAACCGTTGTTGCATTTTGTTCAAAATGAAATCATATATTTGTGAGCTTTTTTGCGACTTCTACGAACGTACTGAACAGTAATCAATACTGTTTGTCATTTAAAGAAATAACAAATCTTATCACTAACGATGATCTGGGCGGGCCTTACGTATGATATATATAAATTTGAGCTGACTAAAATCTGGATTATAATCTTATCTCTTAAGCTCTTAGATTGGTGTTCCAAAAACGCAAATTTCGTCTTAAAAATGACGAAGCTATCTAGGGATTTAAATAAAAAGAAAACTAAAATAATTCATAAGATGTTTACCCCCTACAACACACCGTTTAATACACGGGTTTCATAATAAACACATGGCTCTAAAATCACGTGAACTTACTCGAACATTTTAAGCATTTTTACATAGAATTATTATTATTTCACAGATCAACAAAGCACTTTAATTGCTTATAATTCCATATTTAACGATCTAACGACTAAAGTGAATCAAAACACGTGAATTGGCATCCGTAAGTTTATTATGAAACGCGTGTATTTTAATAAAATTGACGGAAGGTTCAAGAAATTCAAATATTTACAAAGATTCCCATAGACCTACATGTTTTCTCAAGATGCTTTGGTAGCATTAGCAGCAGCCATTCGTTTCTTTCGTTCCTCATTTTTTGCAAACCATTCATCACTCTTATCTTCGTCCATTGCCTGAAACAACGAAATTGAAAACAGGTTAGGAAACATATATAAACTCATATGGAAGTAAAAGGCTAAATTCACATTTATATTGTCCATTAAACAAACCTATCAGCAGACAGGTCATTTATTGACCTTTTTCATGAACTGTTTAAAACGTTTTACCAGTGCGATGGAATCTCTCTATCTCGGCTACTCTCTATCTCTAACTTCTCTCCATCTCGAGCAAAAGGCGCGATCCCTGGGACATTTTCCTTATATCTAATTTGTTAGTCCCTTTGTGAAGTCGAGATTTCACTGAAATATCATCAGCAGGATAAATTTATGACCTATGATTAATATGTATGTATTAAGCCATTTTTACTTAACAAATCATCAGCTAAATCATCAGATAAATGTTTGGCCTATATGATTTATGGGCGTTAAACTTACTTTATTTAACAACTCATCAGCTGCGGGGTCAACTTTTGACAGTTCACGGAAACCTTCGTCACCAACGAAGCAAATTTCATGACCATCCTAAAAAAAAAACAATTATTTGTTAAATAACACATACAGAAAAAAAGCCTTTCTGTTGTTTGTAAGATATTCGGTAGATTAGTTTGTGCATGGTTAACAAAAGAAGAACGATTAATTTTCGCGAATAGGCACTTTTGAAAAAAATTTCTTTTCAGCCAAAAATTACCTTAAATACCTATTTTTTAAGAGAAAATATTGATTTAACTGAAAAACTCACATCATTTTTGGATTTATTTTCCATCGCGATCCAACGATTTTAAGTGTTTTCGCGATATAAATTTTCGCGGCAAAAAAACGCGAAATCGCAAAAATTAATCTCGCGAAAATTAATCCGATTAAAGTAATGCGAGCATTATAAACCAAATATCCAGTCGATCGTGATTAGGATTAGGGCGGGGGTAAAAAGGCCCCAGTTTCTTAGTTCCGTGCATCCTTCATCCTTGACTCAGAAGATCAGTATCCATAAAGCACTGTTACAGTAGACGGTAGATTATCTAATTAAATTTGTTTATATAGCCTCACTTTAGCTGAACTCAATAACCAGTCAGATTGCACACGACGATGTAAAAACCAATAGTCAAAGGTGGTATTTACATGAGAGGCGTACTAGTGCGCAATGAAATATTTTTGTCTCTACATAAATCAAAAATGAGAGATTAGCCGTGTGTCATAAATTATCACAAATAACTGATGTGTTTTTCAAAATTTGTAATCATACAAGTTCATTCATTACGTTATAACATCATAACATATTTGAACTTAAAATCTTATGTAAACAATATCTGTACATTTTTACTGCGCATTAAAATTATTATTATTATTATTAATCAATATTTCTTGTCTCCAATAATTGGTTCTTCTTACAAGAAATTTCAGGGCGCATTGACTTCTCATGTAAACATCGCCTAAAGAAAAACGCTGATTCCATTTGGAGTGTCCCGTTAGTCACGGTCTTTTTTATGGTATTGGACCCCTAAGTAGCTAAGAGCGCCGCAACCAATGCATCAGGGAGCAAAATATGTTCCTTGGGTTGAAATCTACCAAAAAAGTCAAAATCTCAAAAGTCATGCCAATATTGCTCTAGAATCAATAAACTTACGGGGTCAGCTAGAATGACAACTTGGACGGTCGCTTTGCCCGGTGTATCTAAACTGATGAATGGTGTAAGAATAGTAGTATTTGCAGCTTTCATTTTCTCCTCGACACCCTTGAGAAGGTCACTGGGACAAGCAAATGCAATTCTTCCGAATGCTTCTGCATGATCGACTGCTCCAGTACTTTGAACAAGTCGGAGTGAACACTAAATGTAAATGAAAAAATAATAATTAAAGGTTTTCACAATGTCATATTTTTAAGGAAACTAAGGTTTAACACACAACACTTTTAATTTAACTAAGGTTTTACACAAAGTCAATTTTTTCCACATATAAAGTATAGTTATATTTCAAATAGACAAGCTGTAGAAAAATTCTCACTAGTTTGAAGAGATAAATTGTTCCGATTAACAAATTAAAAAATATACATATTTGCAGAAATAAACAAAGTATTAATTAACAATTTTGATGAGCAACTGATACTACTAGAAAATTACTCTTTTTTGAAAACATACGACGCCATTTCAACATCATGAAACAATATTTATATAAAGTTACTAGCATCATATAAACATTGGCTTAATGTTGGATTATGGCAGTTACCTTGAAAAACAGTAATGATAATTTGAACATTTTGTCACGACATTTTGAATGTTAAAAGACATTGAAAGTGAAAAGTAACGATACCAGTGGAAAGAGCCCGAAGAGTAGATGAAAAGTAACTGAAATTGATGCGTTGGGTGCCTTTAAACCATATGATGGTTTCTTACCTCACTTTTGGTGGGTTTTTGGGATGACTAAAGGTACTAATAAATAAATCCAGAAAATTTCAGTTTGATACCTTTCTTAGGTTTTCAACCGAATCTTTCTGACAACACCTTGACTGAGAAAGTTTTTAATAAAGTATCTCGCCTGATTCTTTGAAAATCCAAGAAGGGCTTGTTTGTCATCCGATTCATAAACATCCATTCCAAGTAAATCTTTCCAATAAGCTGTAATGATAACATTAATCAAGAACACATATTAGGGTTTAATTTGATACTTTCGTAAGAAGTTAAGATCTATGGAAACTAAGATTTTTGACAATAACACATTTGAAAGAAAACAGGAAACAAATTTAATAACAACACACTTTTAAGGAAACTAAAGTTTTAATATAATGGAAACTTTTTTTGTTAAGGAAACAATGATTTTTTAAGGTTTCAACAACTATGTATCAATCAAGGAAACAGCTTTCAATAACAAAATTTAAGTGACAATTTAAAACATTTAAGGAAACTAAGGTTTTGACAATTGAATGTCCAGAAGCTTAAATGTTATAATACAACTAAGGTTTGATCAACTTGACACTTGTAAGGAAACTAAGGTTTTACACACAACACTTTTAAGGAAACTAAGATTTCAACAATGTCAATTTTTTTAAGGAAACTAAGGTTTTGCACAAAACGCTTTTAAGGAAACTAAGGTTTTGAAGTGAACACTTTTAAGGAAACTAATGTTTTACACAATCTCAATTTTTAAGGAAACTAAGATTTTGGACACAACGCTTTTAAGGAAACTAAGGAAACAAAAGTTTTGACAATGTAAAACTTTTATGGAATTTTGAATAAAATAAAAGTGATAAAGAAACGAATAATGGAAATAAATTATTAAGGAAACTAAGGTTTTGACAACAAATACATTTATATGGAAACGCTTAAGCAATAAGGAAACTAAATTTATTTGTAGACAATAGACCATAGACAATGGTTATTTTTAAGGAAAGGATATGGTTACATTACATTTCTAAGGAAACTAAGGTTTATAAAAAGATATTTGAAAGAAAATAGTTTTAACAATGTCAAAATGTACAGAAACTAAGGAATTGACAGACGTACACCTTCTCAAAATAGGCTAAATAAAATATTATCTTACCAACAGATTTTCCCAAATCAGAAGCTGCCAGGCTAACAGATGTGACTGGGTCTAAGAAAAAGAACAGATAATAAATACACACACAAATATTGTGAATAAGAATTCACAATTAACAGTTCAACCATTCTTTTTCACTTATTAACTTATTAACTAATTATAAATATGATTTGAATTACCTTCTCCTTCTTCTTTTGTTGCATTATTCACTATGAAGGGATAACCACCAGGTGCCAGCAGTTGACATTTTCCATCTTCTAGTTTCTCGTATTTGAACGAAGCTTTATCAGCATTTTGTAGAATCTGATCTGAGGTCACTTGAATGTTCTATTTATGTACAGACAAAGTACATTCGATTATGTTTCTCTTTGAAGATGTTAGATTAACTGTAGATTGTATGTGAAATTCAACGTGAAAAGGGGAATCTCAATTGAGCACTCGCATGAGCTCAAAAATTGAGCGAATAAATAATTCAGTTGAGCGATACTACGATACAAGAGTAATGAATAATGAGCGATTAAATTGCCTCACTTGTGTGATCGCTCATTTGAGATTCCCCTTCTCGGAATGTGGAATGCATTAGAGCACGGATTGTGGAATGTCACATATGTACCATCTAGATAATGCATTCTTGAACTTCATTAAGAAGATTGCGAGCAAGAAAAGGAACAACTGAATAATTTCACCCAGGTGAAACAATAACTTTACAATTTATTAATAAAAATAAAGAGAGCTGCTTTTCAAAGTGACATTGTTAAAAACTTTTATTGAAAACAATTTGCCGAGGCCTCTATGGGTACACCTTGCGATGGGCACACGTGCTGATCATTGTTACAGTTTGTAAATCACAATAATGGTATAACTGGATACATACATATGTTAAAACAAATTTAATTCGATTTATGTTTTACTTTCAAAGAAAATAATTTGTGACATCCCACACAAAAAGGGGAATCTCAATTGAGCACTACATTTGAGCACTCGTGTAAGTAAATGCTTATGTGATCGCTGATTTGAGTATATCATTTTCGCATGGAACATACTCAATCACTTGAATGAATAACGTAGAGAATTGAGACTTACAAGAAAATCATTACCAAGTTTGTAGTTCTTTATACCATAGTTATATGTCAACTCAACCACAAAATGATTATCTTCTGCTCCATAACCAACCATAGTTTTACTCCAACGGCCATCGTACGGCCTGTAAACAATAAGAAAAATAACATCAAAGTAATCCTTGACAAATCAGGGCAGATACAGACCTCTTCTTCTGCCCTTTCTCCTCAAGCAAGAGTAAAACATACAGTTATATAAAAGTGCTGCTTGCTATTTTTATAGTTGTATATATTGCCATCGAGAATATTTATGCCGGGTTTATCAAAAAAAATGAAAGTTTAAACAAAATATTTTTTTTGGTTTTATCTTATTAGGCTAATGCTTCGATTAGACGTTTATTAAATTTTTCGACTTCAAGGGGGCGTCCGTCTATTCGAGGGGGGGGGGGGGGGTGTTTTTATTTTTTGCAAATTATAAATATTTTATAAATCATATAAAACGTTACGGTAGCTACATTCATAGTTAGGTAGCTATATATATAATAATAATAAAATAAGCGTTCAAACTAACCCATTGCAAGCAGCCTCGCATCCTTTTTCAAACTCTTCATGTCGCAAAATCTAAAAAGAATACATTCTCTTATAATCCTTCCTAAATTACATCATGTCTACACAAATTAAGCTTAAAAATAAAACCAATCTAAAGTTCTCTCTACGGATGAATTTCCCAAACATTGGTTATTAGTTTTCACATTACCTATTAAAGCAATGACAGCCAATTTACAAATGAAAATTTAGAAAATCTAAATTTTCCCACTATATTCCCTAGAATATTCTAGAAAAAAATTGAATTTGAATCTTTCCTACCCTCCTGAAATTCGTTATGAAACTACTAGAAAGAAAGATTTTTTTCATTTTAGTAGAAACTCGTCTATTTCTTATTTAGAATAGGCTATGACAAAACTCTGGTACCACAAGTTAATACAAATACAAACCTTCATTCCAAGAACATTTCGGTAAAAATCAATTGTTGCTTTTCGGTCAGCTACTTTGAAAACAAAATGTAATGCCCTCTTCATTATGTTTTTGTCATTAATTATTATTCACCTACGAAACAATTATATTTTGGTATTATCTTTACTTTTTCTGCATTAAACAAGTATGTAAAACAGAGTTTAAGGACATTCTGAGTATGTTTACATGGTTTTAAAAGTGAATATGATAACTGAAAAAGTTAATTTATAACATGTTTAAAGAGGCTACTACACTGTAATTTGCAAAATAAAAACAATATTGTTCAGTCCATTAGTATTTGCACGAAAGTTCAATATAAATATATCGTATGGTTGATTCAACGATTCATATATGATATCTCTTTTTTCATTATGTTATAAAAATTTCCATATAATGTTACGTAATTTTCATATATGTCTGTGTAGTGTTTCATATATGTCAACGAACAAATATATCATATATGGTATATGTCAACGAAATTTTCTTATATGGCCAACAAAATCTTATCAGAATTTATTTCATTAGAATTTTAGATCACTCTTTCAATTAACACTTCACATTTTGAATTTTGTAACAAAATAAATAATAATAATAAAAAACAGTCCCAGCTAATTCTAAATATGTACCCTTAAAAAGGAAGGCAAAGTTTACCCTGAATTAATTCTTTCTTTCATATCAACCCATATATAAATGACATTCATTTATATCGCGATGATTTAAAATAAAATGGTGGTCGGAGCCAAAATTTCTGATAGAAGAGAGAACTATAATTCAAATCTTGGTTTTCATTCACTGTGTGTGTTGATAAAAATTCATATTCCTGTATTATTTTTGAAAACTAAAATTCGATTATATTACACTATACATATTAAAGCATGAAAAATAATGTTTATAATCATATGGACGTGAGAAATGATAGCAAGCTTGGTTTGTCTGGTGTCTTCTTCTTTTTTTCCATGGCGAGAAGTGGAGAAAATGGCTTTCCTTTCATCCTCTTACGTTTCGGTTTGCCTTCAGTAGAATTCAAAGTGGCTGGAGTACTGCTTGAACTTTTATTTGTTAAGCTAGTTTCCATTAAATTGTATTTGGGTGTGTCGAAAAACGATTGGCTCTGGCTGCGAGTTGGTTTCGTTAAAGTCTCTTTATCAGAGTTTGTAGTGTTCTTGGTTTGGGTAAATTTGAGTTCGCTGTCTTTGGTTGATTTGTTATTGCAATTTAAACAAGTAACCACAAGTTTCCTTTGACTATACCCCTTTAACAAAATTTTCTTTTTCTTTTCACGCAAGGTCTTCTTTGGAAGATAACGACTTTTCAAATTCAGTTTCATAGTTTCGGAAGAATATCTGACTCCACAATTAGTACAAAAGTCACTCTCCATAGTATCTACTAATTTGTTGTTGTACGAAAATATTTGTTTGTTGAAGTATCCTGCTAAAGATGGGATGTCTGTGGAAACAAGTTCATCTGCTTTAAGCAAAAACTGATCTGTCTTGCGTTGCATTTCTTAGGATAATATAAATGAAACTCTATAAAAATCAAGCATATAAATAAAGGTTAGATGAACAAACTAGATAAAACTAAATAAGGCTGCAGATCCAACCTTAGAGGTTGTACCTCAATGGAAGGGGTTGTATCAGTTCTGCATTTCTTTTCATAAAAAATATCTATCGGACTAACGAGCTGACCCCAAAAAAGGAAGAATAAGATTATCGCTGGATGAAGTGTCAGCCAGCTATTCATTCCCTGGCCATAGCATTTTAAACATCAAAAATTAACCCAACCTCCCACTGATTCAAAGCTCCAACAACAGCACAAGAAATTTACATTTACTTCCCCGGAAAAGTCAATGTAGACAGGGAGCTAGGGTGCTTTTTTGTTGGGAAACAGGTGGTCAGTATAAAAACTGTTCTGGAGGGTTCAAAACATTTTTGAATGGGAAAATCTTTACCGATGGCTTCGTAAGTGTTAAATGGGGAGTGTCGGGAAGATTTTCTACCTTACCCAGGCAAAA
>JAUKWF010000138.1:0-12068 GCA_032356525.1 Eutonina indicans
AAATATATCTTTATTTCTCTTTATTCATCAATTCCCCAGTCTGCCCGAAAGTAATTACAATTTAATTGATATTGATTTAATACTTTAAACGCATATGGTTTCTACTAACGCACGAAAAAAGCAAGCCTGAAACAACATTGAAGAAATGAGTTCCGTCTGTAAACTAAGCCTAGTAGCCGAGAATAAAGAAACCACCCAATTTTAATCACCAATTAATCACATTCTACAGGCTAGTTTTAATGGTTTTAAACTACCATCTTGTCAATGTATGCGTACACGGTCGTTAACAAAACACACAAGTTGAAGTGCTCCAGTTTTGTTTTTGTAAATATTGGTAGTCGTAGAATTGTGTGTCGTGTTTGAAACAAAAATGTGTGACCCTCAATTACTATGGATATTGAGGGTCAAGCAAACAGGATAGCGCTAATAGAAAGTCGTCTATGGGTGATGCTTTGTTAATAAACACTTTGCCAGATTTTGTGAGCTCACTGTCAATTTTGTGCAGTGGGAAATTTGAATGCAGGTCAGTCAATTAAATTCAGATAAAAACGCTTTGGCAAATTTTTGCCGAGGCAAATGTTAAAATCAACCTTTTGCCTTGGCAGTTGCCTCGGCAGTTTTGTTAAAATATTTTATAAACAAAATAAACATTGGTAAGTAGCTGCATACTTTCTCATAGGGATAACTATTTATCCAAAGACAGCCCACTTTCATTAAATTGTAATAAAGTTTTTTTGTATAACAATATCTTCGCATATGTTTTAGGAGTTTGCCTTTGGCAGTAAAATTGCAGGAAAAGGAAACTAAGCGATAAATTAACGTTAAATTTATTTTAGCGTTAATACAGCGATAAAACATCGTTGTTTCAGCTATAATGCTAAACTTATGCTAAAAAATTAATGTTAAAAATAGCTATAATTAACGATAAATTTTAACGTTATTTCAACGCTTTTTTACGATAATTTTTTAGCAATCAAAACATTAGAACTAATGTTAAAATTAACGTTAAAAGCTTTAAATTAACGTTACTTTTAACATTAGTTCTAATGTTTTGATTTCAATGACAGGAAAAGAGCGTTCTCATATTTTGGCACAGAGTTTTGTGTCCATGATGTTCAAATACCTGTGCCCTTACTACAGGGACACAATGGAGCATGTTATTCTCTTCTAGGACACAATTTCTTTGTTGATAAAGTTCAAGTAATAATAACATACTAACCTTGTACAACTTTACTACAGTAAGCAGGCTTTGTAATATAAAATTGTCTAGACGTGCTTTTAAAAGCACGCCTCCTTTACTGAGGAGTGACTCCAGGCGTGTGATTAAACACGCCTAAAAGCTCTAAAAAATCAGCCCTGGCGTGCAATGTACCACACGCCTCTTTTATTTATATTACAAAGCCTGAGTAAGAAGAATTCATGTTATACTTTTACTTTCCCATCTCACTCCTGAACAATATTTACTTTAGGTAGTTTTACAACATTGCAACGATCAATGTTCCCACACTTTAAATTTAACATAATTTAACTTATACTTTGGGATGTTGTTCTTAAATATCACTACTGTATATAAATTATCATAATTTTAAAAAGAATACTCAACATGCTGACTGTTCACTTATATCTTTTAATTAAGAGATATATCATAGATTTAACCTTTTTAAGCAAATTAAGCGTAAATTTAGAAGTCAACCAACATTCTCCAGGGAAAGTGTAGCCCAAAATAATTTGAGAGATAAAACATTAACTTTGAGAACCGATTTTGTTAACTCCAGGAAAAAATTACTGAAACTAAAATGTTTAACTTTGAAAATATTAATTTAAGTATGTAATTTGTATATTTTAAACATGTTATGTATATATTATTAGAATTCTTCTACTGCTAAATTGCCACATTAACAATGTTAACATTAACGCAACTTGGTGAAGTCATAAGCCTACTAGGATGGCAAATAAGATTGGACATTTTTCCAGGATTATGATTTATTGTTGTGTTTTTTAAATGCAGTTTCATGTACTGTTACTCATTGAAATTTTGGATAATTGCGCTGCAAAAAGCATGTTTTTTATTTTACTCTAAATATAGTTACTGTATGTTGTGACTTTTTTAAAGAAACAAATCTTTCTTTTTTAGAAAATACTGAAGATTTAATTATTGTCATGTCGGATCCTTCTGGCAATTCTATGCACCCAAATTCTGGTATGAATTCTGCAGTTTTCACAGGCTTACAAAACATCCGAATGCCAGGTGCAATGGACGTTTTTAAGACAGAACCAATAAAAACAGATAACAGACCATTTGAATGTACAATCTGTGGAAATCGTTTCCGACAGCAATGTCATCTCACTCAGCATATACGCATCCACACCAATGATAGGCCATATCAGTGTTCGCATTGTGAAAAAGCCTTTAAACAAAAAAGTCAAGTAAGTATATATACTGTTAACAATTAACAATTGGTGATTAAAAAGTCTTTCAGTATAAAATTCCATCGAACCGTGTCTTTAAAATGCTGGTTTTTAACATTAAACAGATAAGAATATATATATAATATGAGTAAAAAACTCCATCAGCCTCAGATTTTTGATGGCTGGAAAATATGGTTACGAAACCAGACATAGAAACACAGAAACAGAAAAGAAACAAAATTACAGATGAAAAGACGAAATAGAGCAAGGCTAAAATAGAGGTATATATATACTGCAATTTTTACAAAAATTATTCTTTTTCTTTACAGTTAAATCAACATGAGCGTATACACACTGGTGAAAAACCATACCAATGTCCACTCTGTGCAAAAGCTTTTCCTCAGGCTGGCCAACTGTATTCTCATAAAAAAACCCATGGCATAAATCCTCGTGTGACAAAAGATCCTCCTGACGGTACCGGTGCACCTCGAAGAGGAAGGAAAAGAAAAAACAAGGCTGATACGGTATTGTCTCCTCCACCAGTGGCATATTTTATTGATTCGTTGCATCGTCCAATGGCACCATTTCAGAATGATGGAGAACATCTTAAGAAAGATCACTTCAATAAACCACATCCGATCAGCGTGTTCGAAACACCAGTCATCCCTTCAAAGTCTATAGAAAGACACATGGATCAACACTTGGGAATGATTAAACATGAACCAATGGCAGCATCATCCAGTCCGTTGATCCGTCAAAAACTAATTCCAATGCCAAGGGACCATTATCAATATTATATGCAAAATTATTATCAGCAAGCTCAGTACATGCACATGCAGCCTGCAGAAGCTTCAAGGCTCCCTTCATTTGCACGGACAGTGGCAGAGCTACCGTCATCATCGAATTTCAAGAAAGACGACTTCATTTACTCCACAGGAGTAGAAGCGGCCACCACCACCACTACCAAATCCACCGTACCAATAGAAGGTGTACCTGCACACCTCAAAGACTTGGAGCGTTTAATCCCCGCATATGATCAAGCATAAATACAATAATAAAATTTACAAATGATATAGATAAATATATAGATGTTGTTATTATATATCCCAAATGATTCAAAGTGTTTTTTTTTATTAATCATAATGTATATTAATGTTATAAATTGTTTTTTATGTGCTAACCTTTGTTTTTAGATTTCCATTTTTAGTAAAATTTAAAAGTCATATTACAATTTTTCAAAACTATATTTATTTGAAGATGTCAGTTTGAGCTCTTATATATTATATAACGTAAATTTAACTTTATTTCCTTATCGTCATCTTAAGCTTGTAAGTTCATCAAAAGAATGATTGCGTTGACAGTAAATCATTAAAAATGTCATAGAGGGTGGCACTATGTTTTTGTGCATTTACGCCATCTCCACCACCCTCTCAGTTACAACACTGAGTAGTTACTGTTTAAAGACTCCTACAACAATGCACTTTCAACGTAAACATTGACGTTTTTGTTTTATCGCTGGTAAACAGTGTCTTTTGTTGCAGTGTCTTTTATGCTTTTAATTTTCGATTACCTATAGACTTAGACTTCCCTTAAGAATGAAGTACTTTGTGTCATATTTTTCTGTCTTAGACCAGTTTATATTTTATTTTTATATTATTAACAAAAGAAGTTGATTGGTGCTAGTGTATGTATCGTACAATATCTTATCCAATCATATGCAAGTTGATGAGATATAAGTATTTTAACTAAGAAGTAGCTAATGTATACAACTACCCGCATAAAGGGTAAAACGTGAGAAACAGAACCAAGAATATTAAGAATTTTTCTTGCAGATGACTTGCAGATGAATGGAAATAATTAAAAAGAAAATATCAAATTATTAAAGAGAAGTTTGTATAACAGCTTTGAAATTAGTCTCTGGCATCCTGTTAATGCTAACATAAATAAGATGATTGTTGTTTGTGTCAGCGCTTTTTGCCGACGTAAAAATTTCTGAACTTCAAAGGTTGCTCTAGGAGTGAATTTTGCAAGAATTTGTGTTTCACTGTTTGTCAAGGTAAACTTTCACGGATGATGATTTCCGCAAATTCATTGTGTCATGACACTTTTTGGAGTGGTTTTTGCTGTACTACTAAAACGCTGTTTTTCTAGATTTTATTTGTGCTTAACAGTAAAGATATAGCAGGATAGGATATTCAGAAATAAGGATTCATCGTATGTGTTGGCCTTTCATTTACTTACTTGCTTTGGTTTCTCTTTTCGCCGTACATATATCATGTTTTTGTATAAAATAAGATTGCATAAGAACAAACTACAGACATGTAAATTTCTGGAAATACATCTTATATGTTATATATATTATTATTTTGCAAAGAGACCAATGTTTTTATGTCGTCTTGTTTCTTTATTTACCATTATTTAAATCTAGATCTTTCTTTACACTGTAGTCCATAAGTATTTTGCAGTTTCGAAATATATAGAACTAAATATAAAAAAAATAAATAAATATTGTTGAAATATTGCTGATGATGAAATATTTTCACTTTAATGTGTTAAATGTTTCTTATGGAATAATCAAGCTGATTGTACTTGCATAACTAAAGCTGGAAGCTTAAAAACAGGCAATTAATATTATTTCAAAGATATTCATTATGTTTACAATCAGTGTGTTGGACGTGTGTATGACTATAAGTTTTATTTCGGAAAAATACCCTTCTAACAATACCCAATGTTGCACGTTTTAAACAGCATGGATTGTTCAGGCATTAAAATATTGATTTGGATAGAAGGCGGGAGAAAATTAAACAAATCCGAGGGGGGAAAAATGGTTTCACCAAACATTTCGTCCAATTAAAAAAAGTAATAAGTTGTTTTGTTTTATAACTCTAGAAACATACTATAAAAGGTGATGAAGAAAGTAGTATATGAAACGTATGGTTCAAGCCAACAGTACTTTTATGAGTTCACAGATCACAAATCAGAATATGTCCAGCAATCAGAAGACAAAGGTCAATTCAAAAAGGGAATTTTCAATCGCGTGAAAGAGACATTTAAGGTGAGGTTTTATTTTTATTTTCCAAGACTTTCAAAACATGATAGATAAAAAGGAGCTTTAATATTTGAACCTACAGGGCGGGGCAGTGGTATCAAATGTTCAATTTTTTGAGTTCATTTTTGAATGATCAATCTACTTGGATTCCGTAATGGCAAAAAAACTTGAAGATGTGATTTTAATGAACCAAACAAAAAAAATTAACTTTATCTTAAATTAGTATCCCCATCAAAGTTGAAACAATAATGACAGGGCTCCCACTTGTCATAATTTCATAATTTTTCGTATTTTTTGCTAATTTGTCATAAATTGTCATAATTTTGACAATTTTTTCAAAATTTTTCAGAATATTTCACAATTTTTCATAATTTTTCATATTATTTCACAATTTTTCAATATAAATCATTATAACCCCGCAATGTAGAGTCTTCTTTATAGTCACTTCGCTTCGCTCGTTCCATGACGTCACATGCCGGTCACTATGAGACCGTAGTGACCTGCTAAACGGTGAATAAGCCATTATTAGTCCATCCACTTTTTTGCAAATTTGGAGTGAGTTTTAGCTTATCTAGTGAGTCAAAGTTTGAAAAAATCCTTCGCTTGTCGGCCCCAACCATGGTGGGACCTCCTTAGATACTAAATTATCAGCCAAACCCAGCACTTTTCAAAATTGCTCCGACGCTTTTACTTTTTGTGATGTTTCATTTGTGATGTTTGTAACACTATGTCAAACATTATTTTGTGTTTTGCGCCCTGAAATATTTAGCGGTGCCATATTTTTTGCGACTTTTCGTCATAATTTTTCATAATTTTCTACTAAAATTTGTCCTAATTTCATATTACGATTGGCTTAATTATGAGTGGAAGCCCTGTAATGGCTTTGTTTTTTTATTCAAAAAGGTCAATTTAATGTTTGGGAAACGTAAATTTATAGATCGCGTTTTCGACTACCTTAAGGGAATTAATTTTCGCGGGAATTAATTTTCGCGGTTTTCGCGGTTTTTGGCCATTTCCACGAAAATAAGTTCCCGCGAAAAATTTAGGAAGGCCTGATCCGCGAAAATAAGTTCCCGCGAAATTTTTCAAACTCATTCAATCGCGAAGATAAATTCCCTTTTTTTCCGCGAAATTTTAGGAGAGGTCATGTCCACGAAAATAAGTACCCGCGAAAATTAATTCCCTTAAGGTATTCAATTTCGAAATTCTCTGCCTCTACAAATTGCATACATAACACTCTTGCTGATGATTTGATTCTTTGATTAATTAGTTGTTTTGATATGTTTAGAGTGGTTTTCTTCCACAAGGCTACCCAGACAGTGTGAGCGAAGATTACTTACAATATCAAGTGTGGGATACGGTACAGGTAATTAACATACATTGTTGTTGCTATTTTCCCAACTAAAATTGATCATCTCTGTCAGCTTAACAGCTGGAGGTGTAAGTGCCGACCGCACGTGCAACGTCGTTGCAATGATAGAAGGAAAAAGGCCAAAATGTACGATTTTCTAGCGTTTTTGGAGGCGTGCCTGCGTGAAAATGCGTTTTGGTGCTCGCTTTTTATTACATTTATAGTATTATCTTTCTTTCGTTGATACTAGGCATTCTGTTCAACGATTACTGGAATGTTGGCAACGCAAGCTGTGTTGAAAGGTTATGGTGTTGGTGACGAAGCGGCTACCATTACAGCAGCTTCCATCACTTGGATGTTAAAAGATGGAACTGGGATGGTCGGTAGAATCATGTTTGCTTGGTGGAAAGGGTATAGCAATTCATTAGCCAATATATATTTTTATTATACTCGCAATTTATTTCTTTGGCGCTGTTTTGGCAGGCCCTTCCAGGAGACACGTTCCAGGAGATACGTTGCACGTGAACGTGCAGGCACAAGTGAAAAACGTTTTACACGAGAGAAGATTTACACGTGCCAGTTTATTGGTATCCTATTGCACGTGCAGGTTTTTATTTTGCACTATTAACTTGCTTTGATGAGCATGTGGATTTTTAGCTAACTTTTTGTTTTTTATTAACACTGATCATTTCTTAGTTATTTTTATATTTCGGCTGTAACTGCAACTATATATAACTGTAAACTGTAAAGGTGTACAAAAAGACGAAAGAAAAAGTTGTAAAATTTATCATTAGAAAACTGCACACGTTCAAATCGTTTTGGAGGTGCGATACGTAACTCTTGCATATGTCTCTTTCTGACAGGGCTTGTTTGGTTAGTGATTAGTTCTTTCGTTGTATCGACTCATTGATACAACTAATGTTATCATCTATGATAAGGATTTATCTGCACGGAAGCAGTCCCGGCACGCCATATTATACTAGTTACAAAGTATTCATAAATTTGATATCCTGTTCTTTAAATAAAGTAGTAGATACATGTTGCATTAGAAAATAAAAACATGTTGCATTACTCATCAGTTTCTCCAACTCTTTGATATTGACTTGGCCCCAGGTGAATGTCAGTCAGGTTTTGCTTAATCTTCAGTGATCGAGAGCCTCTCAGACATAGCAGTGTCGCTCCATCTCTTTTCCGCCAACATCTCGCAAAGGCGTTTGTAGAATGTTTCACACTCTCCTCCCATACGTATTTTCATCTATTACGTTTTGACGTTGGTGAAGAGGTGTTTATATTTTATTTTTTCTTTCTCGTTCAATATAGCACTCATTTGGATTCTGATCCTAAACGATGGAGGTATGCATGAAACCCTAAATATTTTTTCCCTTCTTATTTAGCCGTTGCGGGATTTATTTGTAAATGCTAAAAAATTTTCCTTTCAATTCTCCATTCTTATTTTCTTCTTTAGCCGTTGCTGGTTTTATTTCAACTCTAATTGTCTATATTTTAGGTTGTGTGCTGATGTTTTGAATGACATTGCCATCTTTCTGGACTTACTGGCTCCCATCTTTAAAAGCTATTTCATCTTCATCGCATGTATTTCAAGTGTAACCAGAGTAAGTGAACTTTGTACTTTATATCAATTCTACTTAAGTACGGTTATTGTTAATTACAAAGTCATCAATTTTATTTTCTGTTGCAGTCAATAGTTGGAGTTTGTGGTGGTGCAACAAGAGCTGCGTTAACCCTTCATCAAGCTCGACGAAACAACATATCGGATGTTTCTGCTAAAGATGGTAGTCAGGTAACGTTTGTTGAAGATAATTTGGTACAGTAACATTTTTTATGATGATGAATATTTCTAGAAGAGAACAGTACAAACGTTTCAATGAATATTCATCATTCTTTCTTTCAGGAGACTCTAGTTGGTTTGTTGGCGTTAATTACCAGTGTCATCATAACACCATTTGTAGCTGAACGAACTATGTAAGAACATCTATCTAATTATTAGATTTTCAAAGGTTTCTTATTGAGAAGTTCTACAGAACTGTTTCTCTCACAAAAAGCTAATATAAGAACACCAACTAATCAAAACCTACAATATATTAGCATGCCTACTGGGTGACCAAAAAACTGTCCCACTCTTTGACAGTTTAAGAAATATGGAAAAGAGTTTTACTTAATAATTTTGATGCTTTATTTTTTATTTATTTTTTTGATTTAAATTATTTAAATAGTTATGATCAATTAAATTTGAAGAACACTTTTTAAAATGTCACGCATTAAATAGTTCGTTTTACATATTTTTCAGGCTGGTTTGGTTTCTCTTCTTTTTATTTACCTTTCTACATTTGTACGCTAATTACAAAGGAGTTTCGTGTGTTATCATGGAAACCATAAATATGAATCGATTGTTCATCCTCTTAACACATTATCTGCAACATGACCAAGTCTTAACAACATCGCAGGCTTGTAAACTCGACCCTGTCATTCGAAGTAAGTATTTCTTCATTAATTAACTTGTAGAATTTAATGTACATTTTCAGTGTGACAAACTCGATATGTGTAATGGATTGACAGATCCTGCACTGCACTTTATTTATATGTTGTTTATTGATATGTTAATCTGAGTGCAGTATACATTGCCGAATGAAAGATGAAGCGGTCATATGTCAGGATGTAAGGCACTATTGTTCCCACGTGCATTTTATTTAGTTTAGTAGGGCGTTATATGTATAGTTTTGCTATTAGGTTTGAACGGCGGTAAAGCGCGGCTCCAACCCCCTGCAAACTCTGCAACTGTAGGGGCTCTTCTTTCCAAAAAAGCAAACTTTTGTTAAAATTAAGGGACCTTGATAGGTTTTAAGCCTTTTTATGTAGCTCTGCCTAAAATTTGCAGGGGGTCTAAGAGAGCCTGGATCCGCACCTGGCAGTGGTGGAACATAGTATTGTGCTGCAAAAACTCCCGCACAACTGTCAAATATTAGTAGAAATGACAGTAATTAATTTGATCTTGTTTTCTAGTTAATCTATGAATACATGGTTTTAAATAAACTTGTTAATAAAATAAATAATACATAAATGTGTATTTAATTATTTTTCATCTTTTTCTTTTTCAGATGTTGGAATACGGAAGAATATTAACGTTGGTACAAAGTTGCAGAAAGTCCTTCGCTGGTTTGTTCGTACTTAGTTCTACTTAATCTTTGAATATACCAATATACCATTATACCAATACCAACAAAGACCATTTATTTTCCTGCAGTAATCCCACTGAGCAATCGTTTATATTTACAAAAAGTTTATGTATGAATTATGAAATGTATATTTTCTCATTGTTCTTTCAGTTACAATTCACCTCAAGAAATTTTACAAAACACATTTGATAAAAAACAAGATTATGTTTTAGGGTTTGATACAAGTATGTTTCATTTTATAAATTTAATCATCATTATAGCTTTGTTATTTTTTTGCCGTCAACAATTCATTTGCATTAATTCTGTTTTGAATATTCGAACTTTTATTTGAAATAGATCCTAATGGGTGTTTTTAATTTTGACTGTATCTTTAACATTTGGTCTTTTAATGTTTGATTGGTTGGCTTATTGAAAATGTGACTGGATTACTAATATATTTTTTACATACATAGTCAAATAATACAATTTTTAGAAAATATCAACATTGCATTGCAAAAGAATGCTGACAACGGCGATTTAATGAGAGCGTGTATACAAGCATTATTACTGGATATTTTGTTCAATGAATATGTAAGTTCAATAATGTCTATATTTCCCCTATATTTCTTACATTTAGGAGTTTTTCGTTTAAATTAACTGTTTTGGTGCTTTTAGGAGATGAAAAAAATCACTGGTAAATATAAAAATGAGCTGACAAGAGTTTCAACAAACCTCGGTAAGTTTTTATTGGTGGCATAGCATAGCACTGGCTGCATCTATAATACTCATGTATACTCTGCTCAATTACATTATACTCAAATATTTCAGTTCAATATAATTTGAGATGATTTGGCTTTGATTTTATTTTGCACTGAAAACAAGTAGATGTGGTAATTGCCTAATTATAATATATTGTCATTGTTTATTTTCTAGTAGAAGGAAAAATGGATTTGGAAGTGATTTCTCATGTGAAAAAATTTTGTGCGAATTTTAGCGATGGTTTCATTGAAAATTTAAAAGAAAAGAAATGGGATTTATCAAAATCACATCTCAATCCAGATGAATGGCGCTATGACTGGCATACAAAGATTGAATAATAATATTTATATTTATTTACATTTGATATTTTTTAAAAAATTTAATTATGTAATTATTTATACGAGATAATTTGGATATTATCTTTTGCAGAGAAGATTAGGGTTCAAAAAATGTTTTTAATAAAATGGAGAAAATTAATTCGACTGTTTATGTTATTGTTTTTCGATTTCAGATTTGAGAGTGATGCAGTAATTGTAAGGAAAAGTCTGGTATTCAATTTCTCGAAATTACCTTTTCATTTATTTACAGATTTGAAATAATGCAAATAAAAGATGGATAAAACACAAAAGTAATAGATTAATGATAATTATGAACAGGTGGATGTTTTGTAATGAAGGTATCTTTGTTGGTATTGAGATTAGAAGTGGATGAAGATGATGATGAAAATATCACAAGTTTCTCATATGAAGCAAGTACGTTTTAAAGAAATCTGCCTGCCAACGTGCCATTTGAAATGGAGTACTTACACCATAGGCAGTATGCCAAATACTAAAACAGTTTATTACTTTACAAATATAAATGGTTAAATTTTGTAAATTTCCAGGTGATTAAAGGATGGTTAGGGATAGTTAGTGTCAACAAGTTTTCATACTGTTATGGATTGGATGCATACCCCCCCCCTTCACAATTTAATGTTCTTTGATGGTAGTAAAACAGATTTGTACTAATATCAATCTCCAGCCCAATTATTTGATGACGTCTAATGTTTTGTTTGACTGTCCGCTTGTGTAGTTTGACTGTCCGCTTGTGTAATTGTGACATCATTGTTTGTCTTGCTATTAATATATCAACCTATTTTCAGCTCAATATTTAACAGAACATAAAGACTTGTGTGTTGAAGAAGAAGATTTAAACAATTCAAGAGGTTTGAAGTTGAATTCAGAGCGTGTTGATGTACCTGAAAACTTCAAAGAAATACCACATTTGCACCAAGGTGAACGGAAATACACGGATCTCATAATTGAAACATACACTGGTAAGTTAATCA
>JAUKWF010000140.1:0-15676 GCA_032356525.1 Eutonina indicans
CATCAGTAGAGACAAGGCAATAGACAATACATAGTTTTTACTGATGGTAAATGTGCCATGACACCATCCGTTGCTAAAGTTCTAAAGTTTGCCTCTTTGAAGGGGCGTCTAATAGAAGAAGAAGGCGGTGTTTATAAATAATTTTGACTATATGAGGCAAGACAATCGAAGAAACCGACAAGAAGTACAACATTTTCCACCTATTCCTGACCGCCTTGTTTACAGGTATAAAAAGCATCGGTAAAATGTCTGGGAATCGGTTAACTAGCTCAATTAAAAGTATTTGCATTGTAATTGAAATATTTACAAGGGAGTGTATGTAACAAACGAGGTAGACACCAAACCATCCCTACACTGCTAGGGTGGATATAGGTAGTAGAAGGAGGAGAGTCAAGGGAGGAGATTAAGATGTATAACTTACTGTTAGATTTTGTGATATTTAAATTATATATAGATTTTGTGATATTGTGAGTTTTTGATCACAACTTACTCTTAAATAAATAGTCCGCTAAAAAAATCACCATTTTTTATTTTATCATGATGTACACTCGTTTCTTAATTCCAGCAAGGATGGACCTCCACATCAACATCGTAAGCTGCATTTAGACTTTGATTTAAATATGATCATTCAATTGAGATGTTCTTGTAATGTTCCAATAAAAATTAACTCATTATCGAAACAAATTAATGGATTACCGCAAATAGTGGGATTGAAAGATCCGATGATAAATTTCCCTTATCAAATTAAACACTTAATTACAAATTATATAATGTATTGTGCACAACACCAATATAAAAGGCCACTGTTTCAAACTTAAGACTCATCATAAACATTCAAGCTCTAAAAAGAAGCAACAAGAAAATTGATTGAAACCCACAAAATGAAGATTATCTTATTTACAGCATTCGTGGCAGGTAAAGAACTTATCAAATACGAGAATATAAGAAACACTAATCATTTTATAATAACACTAAATCGTATTTTGATAACTTAAAATGTTTAATCCAAACATTTTTGAAGATATATTATTTCTTATCATATTATTTAAGATTGATGAATATTATGACGTATATTGTCATTTTATTGATAAAGTAATTAATTGTGATTTTCTTACAGCTTGCCAAGCCTTGACAGCACCTCCTATTACTGGACCAACACCACCAGCTGTCACATGTCCAGATTCGTTATGTAAAGGAAAATATGATGGAAACTACGAATATCACTACTATGGAAGCTACAACCCACATTATTTCCTTCAATGCTCAAATGGATTAGCTTACTGTCAAGCTTGCTGGCCTCTTGACTTGGAATTCAGTATGGGATGCAACCAATGTCTTTACAGCAAAACTGATGAATGTGTTACCACCCAGCCATGGGATCCAGCGACCACATTCGAATGTCCCGACAAATGCCCCCACCGTGGACCACACTTCAGTGGAAACATTGCTGACCCAAACAACCCACACCAATATGTTGCTTGTTTCCATGGGGCCACTGTTGGATGTATTGCTTGTCCAAAAGGATTGTTGTTCAACGAGAAATGGAACGCCTGTTTATATGATGGTATCTACAAGACTGAACGATCTCATTAAGCCACAGAAACAACCAAAGCCACTACAACAATTCATCATTACCACAAATAAATGAAGAAATGAAAGGTCCAATTGTTGTTTAATCAATATTTTTTATCAATCTGTAAAACCGAAAACTGGATATATGTTTTTGTAATTTGTATTGTCTTTTGTTTAAATGTGAAAATAAATAATATTTTTGTGATTTGAATTCAATATTTTCTTTCTATTTTCAATTTTGGGATTGAATAATATACTCTTTATTAATTTAAAAAAAGCCAGATATAATTTGATATTTTATTAAGCTGGAAATAGGCAACCTAATTATCTATAAAATATGACTCACATGTACTGCTAACAACAGAAGATTATACCTTTAAACGGAATCTCTGATCTTTGACCTCCTTTCATGACCGCTGTAAAGTTGTATGTATTAAAATTCAATGTCTGCGTTTTTATTGTTACAATTAGAATAGTTTTGTTGCTGCTTACAAGGAAAGTCAAACCATGGGTTAATTAGACATTAAAAAGCATTTTTTAAAAAGAAACTTTTCAGCGTGATAGAATGTTGCTTTTGGTCTTTAGTCAAGAGTTACGGCATTAGTCCAATATGATAAACTTGCATCCAAAAGATGTGACTGTGAGATAAAGTAGAGTTAATGAAAATTTCTAATGGCTTTCTTTCTCCAATGGTTTGAGATTTATTACGGTTAGCAGGTAAAAGCGATGCCGTATTAGTTTTGGCTATGTACGACGACTTCGACTACGCGCAAAAAAATGACGTTTTCTTTTTCCTTTAATATCTTTTGATTGGGTGAACGGATTTAAATGAAACTTGGTACAAAGGGCCTTTGTTATGAAAGCTATCACACTTTGGAATTTCTTTGATGACGTCACGATTTGGGTAATATTTGGTACTGGAAAACTGCATTTCTTTATATCTTTTGAATGGGTGAACGGTTTTCTATTAAGCATGCATTATTTGAAAATGTTTTACAGCTATTCAACAGGCATTATGTTTTATGTGTATACTAGTATTTACATTTCTTCATAGTATTGACTGCAATGACTTATTATCATTTTTTTCGATTTATGTTATATTGCTGCTACCGTTTGAAGCCATGTGGCTATTTTTACCTTTACAATGACAGTATGTAATATTATTATTGATCATGGGAAATCACAACTAATGCATTTTTACATTCTATAACTGAAATTTAGTACGTAGTTCTGTCAATAAGCTATTGTTGAATCTCAAATCTTAATGGCGTTGATTCTGGCATGATCATCAAGTAAGTTTAAAAGTAAGTTTATGTCAAATAAGGCAAATTTTGAAGAAAATGAATAACTAAAAAGCTGAAAGATGTATCCTTATGAAAGTTCGTTCACACAAATAAAGCGTATATGCTGCTGTCAATTTTGTAACTGACCGCCCTTCTTTATACACAACAAAAAAATTAAAGCTCGAATAAAAATGTGTTAAATTTTTAGTTTGTTATTAAATATGTCTGACTGATTTTGGGCCGTCGTAAAAAGGGTTTGGAATATAGGTCGGTTTAATAAGTATTTCATGAAGATTGGATATGCTGATAGTTTTTTATGAAAATTACTTTTTAGGATAAGCTTCCAAAAGTAATAAAATACCAAAAGGTGTAAAAAGTGACAGTACGGTTGTTGATCTACCTTTGAAATACATTTTTCATTCCTTTATAGCAATGAGTGAACGCACCTAAAATATGCTAAAATTTCTTATTTCTGGTACAAAGAAGGATTTTCCTTTTTCTTATAACATTTTATTCATCCACATGAAAATTCTACATGTTATTTAAAAAGATCGCAATATTTTAGTTATCGTGTGGTCTTCCTCATTTACTATTTAAAGTTGTTCATAAATTATATGAATTTTATCAAATAAATTTGTTCTTTACTATTACTTTGATAAAAGTAAAAATAATATTATCAATTTATGGAAACAGTTAAAATTTGAAATCATCTTTAAAAGATTTACCCTATCCTGGATCACAAAGGGAATAAGATGGGTCGAAATATTGAAATGGCAAAATTATTGTATATTTCTACATTTAAAAAAACATTAATTTACAAAAACAAAAAGCCAGTTTCGCGGTTTGACTAGCTGACCGATGAGAAATTGTGAGTTTTATTGTCTATTTTATAAAAATTGAAGTACATTTCACATGTATAGCTGTGAAATTTCTTTAACAATTTCGTTATTGTCTGTTAAAAAAATTGAAGGTTGTAGCCTTCAAATACTCTCGGTTTTTGCAGCACGTGATGATATTAAAAGTTTATTGTAAGTCAATCGTGACCATGAGTTGTTTACTTTCCATAACCGTGAGTTGTAGTGGCTTTGGTTGTTTCTGCCGCTTAATGAGCTGGTTCAGTTTTGTAGATACCATCATATAAACATGCGTTCCATTTCTCATTGAACAACAATCCTTTTGGACAAGCAATACATCCAACAGTGGCTCCATGGAAACAAGCAACGTATTGGTGTGGGTTGTTTGGGTCAGCAATGTTTCCACTGAAGTGTGGTCCACGGTGGGGGCATTTGTCGGGACATTCGAATGTGGTGGCTGGGTCCCATGGCTGGGTGGTGACGCATTCATCAGTTTTGCTGTAAAGACATTGGTTGCATCCCATACTGAATTCCAAATCAAGAGGCCAGCAAGCTTGACAGTAAGCTAATCCATTTGAGCATTGGAGGAAATAGTGGGGGTTGTAGCTTCCATAGTAGTGATATTCGTAGTTTCCATCATACTTTCCTTTACATAACGAATCTGGACATGTGACAGCTGGTGGTGTTGGTCCAGTGATAGGAGGTGCTGTCAAAGCTTGGCAAGCTATAAACAAAATAAAACAAAAAATTTTATTAAATGATATGTTGTTCGTAGCTTTTTATCATTTCTTCAAAAGTATAAGCCTTCTAACATTTATTTTTGATAAATGTATAAAAAAATAAAGTGTAGAGTTTTCAAAAAATGACACGGTCATTAAAGCAGAAAAAAAAAATGGCAATTATTTTTACCTGCCACAAAAACTGCAAATAAAATAACCTTCATTTTTATTCCTTCGACGTTGCTTGTTTAGAGCTGGAAAGTTGATGATGATGATTTTGAAGTTCAAAATACCAGCCTTTTATACTGCTATACTTATATAACTATACGTTATATAATTCATAATTATCAGTAGTTTTGGGGGAAATGTGCAAGCGGAAACTCTATCTTCCCGGCTGCTCGTATGGCGAGCCAATCAGTGGATATACATACTATGTATAATTAAAGCAATTATTTTACTTATATAATATCAAAAGCCTTGGAATGAGTTTGAATTGTTTTTTGTAATAAATCTAAAAATAATATAATGGAGAACCCTATTTTAACACTCTTGTTTGATTTGTTCTAATTGAGTTTCGTGTATTTGAATTTCCATTATGTTTTTAATGTATTTGATTTTTTGCCAGAAATTTCAAAGATAAAGACTATTATTAAGATTTAGACAACAGTATTTTGGCTGTGGTAATTTAAAGATTGATGACTTACTTAGACTTACTTAGAATCACCCGTGTCTGCTGACACATGAGGCAGACAAAACATTCCGTCGATCACGGTTTGCAGCAGACCTTGTTGCTTGAATCCATCCTGATCGAACCAGTTGAAAATATGTATCAATAATCTGGCGCCAATTCATCTTAGGGGGACCTGTTTTCCTCTTTCAAAGTGGAGTCCAACTCATGACTTTATTAGCAATTTTGGTTGGGTGTAGGCAATTGACATGCCCAAACCAACTTTGTCTTTTCATACAGATAATTGTAAAAACGGGGATCTGTTTACAGCGATGGTATATTTCTTCGTTCGACACAAAGTCATCCCATTTAATCCCCAGGATTCGACGTAGACATCTCACGTTAAAGGAATCAAGTTTATTTTCTTGAATGGTCTTCAGATGCCAAGTTTCTGATGCATAAAGGAGTGTTGAGATAATATTTGAGTAATAGAATTTCAGTTTTAGCCGAAGCGACAGTTTTTTGCTTTTCCAAATCTTTGTGACTTTGCTAAATGCTCCAGATGCTTTCCCAATACGACTGTCAATTTCTTTGTCCATGTCACCTACATTGCCAATCGAGTTGCCAAGGGAAGTAAAATCCTCTACGACTTCAATAATATTGGTGTCAACAAGAACGTCGACTGGAGGAACATGTGTACCAATTAACATGTTCTTGGTCTTTTTCGAACTTATGGTTAATCCAATATTTCTTGCAGTCCCATCTTCAAAATCAAGATCTGATAGTAGGCATCCGTACTGTCATGCTATACCTTTATCTAGAGTAGCTTGCCAGAGGATCCAGTCAATTTCAATTTCAAATTGGCGATAGCAAACAGCCTTGCCGGACTCCGGTGATGACTACGAACCATTCACTAACAATTATATTTGCAATTGCACTAAGGCCATCTTCTGTTGGCCTGAAGCCAGCTTGTTTTTCTCTCAGCTTAGTGTCAACAACACCTCTCATTTTGTTCCGTAATGTTTGACTGTAAAATTTCCATGGTATTGACAAGAGAGTTACACCTCTCCAATTGACGCAATCCGATAGATTTTCTTTCTTTGGGACCCAAACGATAATACCATCTTTCCGATCCGAAGGTACTTCACCACAATTCCATATCAAATTACATAGCGTATGCAACCACTTAATAACACTTTCACCACCATCTTTCAGCATCTTCGCAGAGATGTCATCCATCCCGGGTGATTTGTTATTTATTTAACAGCTTTCCATATTTCTTCTAATGAAAAATCGCCTGTATTAATAGGTAAATCCTTGTCACGATCCGTAGTGTCTGCAGGTAAAAAGGGGCTCAAGTCTGTTAAGTACTTCTGTGAAGTGTTCTGTCCATTTTGTTAGTTTTTCCTGTTCTTTGGTCAAAAGTGTGTCATTTTTAGCTTTTATTGGACCAGAGCTTGATTTCATGCTACCTGTGATATTTTTGCGACTACTGTTCTTATGTCGTTAGGTGAAGCTGCAGCCTCAGTTTGTTCAGCCTGTTGTTGCAGCCATCTTCTTTTGTCGTTTTGTGAGCTTCTTTTAACTTCCTTATTTGTCGCAGTATAGTTTTCATAATGTACATTGGAATTACCTCTCGTTCTGTGACGTTGTTGGTGTAGTTTTTTCCTTTCATTTATCAAATTCCAAGTATTGTCGCTAATCCAAGGTTCTCGTAGACTTTTTCGGTGACCCAATCTTTCATTTCCAGCTTTTAACATCGTATCCTTCAGCTCATCCCACCATTACATTGTTCCAGCAGTGGGTGAGTCTTGGAGCACTTCGAATCTGTTATTTACGAATGTCACAAAAGATCTCATAACCAGAGGATCTTTGAGCTTCTCAAGGTCGAATTTCGTGTTCAATAGTGGTTCCTTCTTTAGTCTGTATGCTCTGACATCGCAAAGACAAGAGTATCTCCATCTCGGACCGATAGCAAGGTGGTCAAGCTGACATTATCATTAGAAGTCCATGTAATCTTATGTATATCGTTGTGATCAAATAAAGAGGAGCCGATTTTCATGTTGTTGAGTCCACAAAACTGTATTAAACAGTCTCCATTATCGGTACGGTTACCAAAAGCATCGGGACCAAGGACATGTTCAAAACCTGTTCTTTCTCCACCACTCTGGGTATTCATATCACCAATTAGTAAAAGTATGTCATGACATAAGATTTTAACCACAAGGTCTTGTAACTGCTGGTAGTACCTTTCCTTACCCTTGTCATCATGCATATTTGTTGGTCTGTAGCACTGAATAATCGATACTTTGGCATGCGATGATTTAAGTCTTGCCATCAAAAGTCGATGATTAACTGGTGTCCATTCCTCTAGTGTTTTTGTTGCAGCTTTATCTATTATCAGTGCCGCAACTTCTCGATGTATGTCATTATTGCAGCCTGAAAAGAGAATAGTCTTTCCATCTAATGTGAATTTTCCATAGCTTGTCTATACATACCTGTATACAATCGTTTAGAAAGATGTTGAAATCAAACGACAACCTTTTCGACTATTCCAACCAAATAAAGTTCTAAGCATGTTAAGACATTCTTAAAGCTTCATTTGTGCTTTGTGCTTAAAAATGTTTAGCTTTAGAAGATGCGCATATTCCCCATTTGGGCCGCACATGTTTTGAAGGAGGAGTCATTCACGAAAAAGAGGTTAGACCTGATAATAATAATACTCTTATTTGTTAGTGTTCATAGTCATAGTCGTATACCAAATACGGTAAAATCTAATGAAAATAAATAATCTAAAGAATCAACAAAGGACTGACATAATTAAATTCATCATTAATAATTTTATCATGATGTACGTACTCGTTTCTAAACTTCAGCGAAGCTGGACCTCCGCATCAACATCGTAAGCGGCATTTAGACTTTGATTTAAATATACAGTTGACTCTCTCTAATTCGATCTCTAAGAGGGACAAAATTTTGTTCGAATTAGAGAGCTTTTCGAATTAGGGGAGGTCTCTCTGATTCGAATTTCGAAGGACGGGAGTAAAAAAATGTAATTACAGAGAGAAATCAAAATTTCAAAAAATGTCTTATTTTTCAAAATTAGTTTTTAAACAAAGAACGAGACTTTACTTTCATATACACCTTACTATCTCTCAAATTTTTAAACAGGTTTGAAAAATTCATCAATATTTGTCGAAAATAGGTTCGATTGACCTTAGGGCCTCCTTACATGGCAAGAAGTCGAATTAGAGAGCGATTTTTTCCCGTGGGGACCTAAAAATGAGTTCGAATTACAGAGCTTCGAATTACGGGAGGTCATTTATGAGAGTTTCTTAAGGAAATTTGTCGGTGACTTTAGATTTGTTCGAATTAGAGAGATATTCGAATTACGGAGGTTCGGATTAGAGAGAGTGTACTGTAATAACACAATTGAAATGTTCTTGTAATGTTCCAAAAATTATCCAAAAAAATTAATGGTAAGCGTCTGTATCTTAGTAAATCGGTGAAATACTTGGGTGTTTATATTGACGACAATCTTAATTGGCTTGATTACATCAACTTTGTATGTGATAAACTAAAACGTGCAAATGGCGCCCTTAGCAAAATCAGACATTTTGTCTCTAAAGATATCGCTTTAACTTTATTTCACGCTCTTTTTAATTCCCATATGACCTACTCTTGTCAAGTATGGGCGCAACACTTCACTCTCGTCGTGTTCTTATTTTGCAGAAAATGCGTTAAGATTAATTAATTTCTCAGATTTTAATGCTCCTTCTTTTCCTCTTTTCTTAAAATTTCGTATTTTCTCCTTTTCTGACTTTGTTAAATTTCTTAATATTATCTTTATTCATCAGCTATTAAACCGCAATTAACGACCCCTTTTTGTAACACTTTTTACCTTGATTCCTTAACTTCTAATGCTCGTTTAAATCGTCACCCTACCCGAGAAAAAAGGGTTTATTGCAACTACCAAGGGTCTTGACAGTTGGTTTAGGAGATCATTCAATCCGGTATCAATGTGTTTTATCATGGAACATCTTGAAAAATTTATTTCCGTAGATCAAATGTCTACTCTTAGATTAATTAGATCGTCTGAAATACTAAGTTAAATTTTACTTTCTTTCATCCTAAATTTAACAGCCTCGCATTCCTTTAATTCATCGTTATAAATCTGTTGTTTTATTAAAATGTTTGAACTTTGTATGCATTTTGACATTTATTTGTAATTTATTTTTTAGGTAGCCATCTCCCTTGATTAGATTTATTTTTTCTATTTGAGATGGTCCCCTGTCGTTTTATTATAAATGGCGAATAAATTTCTTAATTACTTACAATAAAAAGTAAGTCACATGGATTATGGAAACAAATTAATGGATTACCGCAAATAGTGGGATTGAAAGATCCGATGATAAATTTCCCTTATAAAATTAAACACTTAATTACAAATTATATAATGTATTGTGCACAACACCAATATAAAAGGCCACTGTTTCAAACTTAAAACTCATCATAAACATTCAAGCTCCAAAAAGAAGCAACAAGAAAATTGATTGAAACCCACAAAATGAAGATTATCTTATTTACAGCATTCGTGGCAGGTAAAGAACTTATCAAATATAAGAATATAAGAAACACTATAATAATTTTATAATAACAGTAAATTGTATTTTGATAACTTAAAATGTTTAATCCAAACTTTTTTGAAGATATAGTATTTCTTGTCATATTATTTAAGATTAACGAATATTATGACGTATATTGTCATTTTATTGATAAAGCAATTATTTGTGATTTTCTTATAGCTTGCCAAGCCTTGACAGCACCTCCTATCACTGGACCAACACCACCAGCTGTCACATGTCCAGATTCGTTATGTAAAGGAAAATATGATGGTAACTACGAATATCACTACTATGGAAGCTACAACCCCCACTATTTCCTCCAATGCTCAAATGGATTAGCTTACTGTCAAGCTTGCTGGCCTCTTGACTTGGAATTCAGTATGGGATGCAACCAATGTCTTTACAGCAAAACTGATGAATGTGTTACCACCCAGCCATGGGATCCAGCGACCACATTCGAATGTCCCGACAAATGCCCCCACCGTGGACCACACTTCAGTGGAAACATTGCTGACCCAAACAACCCACACCAATATGTTGCTTGTTTCCATGGGGCCACTGTTGGATGTATTGCTTGTCCAAAAGGACTGTTGTTCAACGAGAAATGGAATGCATGTTTATATGATGGTATCTACAAGACTGAACCAGATCAACAATAAGCCGCAGAAACAACCAAAGCCACTACAACAATTCATCATTACCACAAATAAATGAAGAAATGAAAGGTCCAATTGTTGTGTAATCAACATTTTTTATCAATCTGTAAAACCGAAAACTTGATATATGTTTTATGTAATTTGCTTTTTGTTTAAATGTGAAAATATATAATATTTTTGTGATTTGAATACTTTTCAATTCCATATTTAACTTGATTTTTTATTTAGTTGGAAATAGACACCCTAATTACCTATAAAATATGACTCACATGTACTGCTAACAACAGAAGATTATATCTTTAAATGGAATCTCTGAACTTTGACCTCCTTTCATGACCGCTGTAAAGTTGTATGTATAAAAATCAATGTCTGCGTTTTTGTTACAATTAGAATAGTTTTTTGCTGCTTACAAAGAAACCAAGGGTTAATTAGACATTGAAAAGCATTTTTTTAAAAGAAACTTTTCAGCGTGATAGAATGTTGCTTTTGGTCTTTGATCAAGAGTTACGGCAGTAGTCCAATTTGATAACTTTTATCCAAAAGATGTGACTGTGAGAGGAAGAGTTAATGAAAATTTCTAATGGCTTTCTTTCTCCAATGGTTTGAGATTTATTACGGTAGCAGCTGAAAGCGATGCCGTATTAGTTTTGGTTATGTACGACGACTTCGACTACGCTCAAAGAATGAAGTTTTGTTTTTCTTTTAATATCTTTTGATTGTGTGAACGAATTTAAATAAAACTTTGCATACAAAGGATTTTAGTTATAAAAGCCATCACGTGTGTAAAAACACTTGGGAATTTCTTTGATTAAGTCACTATTTGGGTAATTTTTGGTACTGGAAAACAATTCTTTATATCTTTTGATTTATTCAACGGATCTGAATTAAACTTTGCACAAAGGATCTTTGTTATAAAAACCATCACGTGAAATAAAAGAATTTGGGAATTTGGGAATTTTGTTGATGACGCCACGATTTGGGTAATTTGTGGTACTGGAGAATAATTCTTTATATATTTTGTTTTGGTGAACTTATTTGAAAGAAACATTGGTCTTAGTTATGAAAGCCATCAAAGGACGTAAAAAAATTGTGGTTTTCGTTGATGACGTCACGATTTGGGTAATATTTGGTACTGGAAAACTGCATTTCTTTATATCTTTTGAATGTTTTATACTGTCTATACTATTTTTACATTTCTTGATAGTATTGACTAAATACAATCACTTATTATCATTTTTTTTCGATTTATGTTATATTGCTGCTACCGTTTGAAGCCATGTGGCTATTTTTACCTTTACAATGACAGTATGTAATATTATTATTGATCATGGGAAAGCACAACTATTGCATGTTACATGCTATAACTGAAATTTAGTACGTATTTCTGTTAATAATCTTGTTAAATCTCAAATCTTAATGGCGTTGATTCTAGCATGATGACGTAAGTTTATGTCAAATAAATCAAATTTTGAAGAAAGTAAAGCGTATACATTAATAAACTTCGGCGAAAAAACTTTTGGTCAATTTGTTCGATATTTCGGTCAAATATTTCGTTCAATTTTAAGTCCTATAAATCAAATGGTGACAAATTTTCGGTCACAGCTGAAAAAGACATGTTTTCGGCACTACAAACTTTTGGTCAAGCTTATTCGACCGAAAGTTTGTCGCGCCGAAAGTTTTCGTAATTAATGTATGCTGTTGTCAATTTTGTAACTGACCGCCCTTCTTTATACACGACAAAAAAAATTAAAGCTCGAATGTAAACGTGTTAAATTTTTAGTTTGTTAGGCTGATTTTGGGCCGTCGTAAAAAAGGTTTGGAATTTAGGTCGGTTTAATAACTATTTCAAAGATATAAGGTACGGTTGTTGATCTACCTTTAAAGTAGATTTTTCATTCCTGTATTGCAGTGAGTGGACGCACATCTGCTAAATTACCCTAAAATATACTAAAATTTCTTGTTTCTGGTACAAAGATCTATTTCTTATAACATTTTATACATCCACATAAAAATTCTACATGTTCTTTAAACAGATCACACCATTTTAGTTATCGTGGTCTACCTCATTTGCTATTTGAAATTTTATTAATTTTATCAAATAAATTTGTTCTTTACTGTTATTTTAAAAGTGACAAAAGTAAAAATAATATCAATCTGTTGATACAGTTAAAATTCAAATCTGGATCACAAAGGGAATAAATTGGGTCGAAATATTCAAATGGCAAAATTATTGTATATTTCTACATTTAAAAAGAAATAATTTACAAAAACAAAAAGCTAGTTTTTCGCGGTTTGACTAGCTGACCGATGAGAAAATTGTGAGTTTTAATTGTCTGTTTTATAAAAAGTAAAGTGAAGTACATTTCACATGTATAGCTGTGAAATTTCTTTAAAAATTTCGTTATTGTCTGTTAAAAAAAATTGAAGGCTTGAACCTTCAAATATTCTCGTTTTTTGCAGCACGTGATGATATTAGAAGTTTATCGTAAGTCAATCGTGACCATGAGTTGTTTACTTTCCATAACGGCGAGTTGTAGTGGCTTTGGTTGTTTATGCGGCTTAATGAGCTGGTTCAGTTTTGTAGATACCATCATATAAACATGCGTTCCATTTCTCGTTGAACAACAATCCTTTTGGACAAGCAATACATCCAACAGTAGCTCCATGGAAACAAGCAACGTATTGGTGTGGGTTGTTTGGGTCAGCAATGTTTCCACTGAAGTGTGGTCCACGGTGGGGGCATTTGTCGGGACATTCGAATGTGGTGGCTGGGTCCCATGGCTGGGTGGTGACGCATTCATCAGTTTTGCTGTAAAGACATTGGTTGCATCCCTCACTGAATTCCAAATCAAGAGGCCAGCATGCTTGACAGTAAGCTAATCCATTGGAACATTGGAGAAAATAGTGTGGGTTGTAGCCTCCATAGTAGTTATATTCGTAGTTGCCATCATATTTTCCTTTACATAACGAATCGGGACATGGGACAGCTGGTGGTGTTGGTCCAGTGATAGGAGGTGGAGTCAGGGCTTGGCAAGCTATAAGACAAAAACAAACATTGATTTAAATTTTTACTTATAACTAAATCTTGTTTCAATAAATTAATGCTTATATATATTTGTTTTCAAAAATCATTTCCAGTTAAATGAAAGAAACTTGAAGACTTTGCTTACCTGCCAACAAAGCTGCAACGATCAAAAACTTCATCTTCAGATTTTTGATATTCTTTCTTCAAATTAGAATTGAACTATTTGCTTATGATGATGAAAGTTGAATACTGAATTTTGATTTCAAGAGGCCTTTTATACATTTACCAAGACATAAACCCACAGTATAAATCGTTGGTTAATTTCTCTTTAAGTGCTTGTGATATAACATGTTTAATTAAAACACAATTTCATTTTAATCCGAGGAAACCAAATTGCTCATACCCACTCATACCCTCGACAAAAGTTTTAGATTTATCCAATTATTATCAATTAACTATTAAATATAATTATTTTAATACAACCTTGTCCAACTTGCGCCATCTTGTTATTGCGGAAATCGAAACAAGTGTATTCCGAATCGAGATAACGAGTTGTAAGTTGTAAGTACGGTACCGGAGCTACTTTTTAATTTGGATACATCTTCAGGTGACCACTCGTCCTTGACTGTTCTTAATTTTTTTGTGGAATTATAGTCTATGAAAAAGTATGTTTTCCACCGTCCGCCTTGAATTGATATAAGTATTTTTGATTTCATGACAATATTTTTTTCTGGTACATGTTTGGTAATCTGTTTACAATATGTTTTAAGGTTTTAAGTTTTTCCTGAAATACTTAGGTTCAAAACTGTTGTCTTTAAAAACTTGAATTGTTTTTGATTCTTCTAAGGTAACCATATTGAAACCATATTGAAATAATTTCTAGGAAGGCCTTAAGATGCTCATAACTTTTTCTAGTTGAAGTTTTAACATGTTCTTAAGATTCTTTACCTTCCTGATGTATGTATTTCTTTTTGTTTTAATGTTTTCCATGCACCTTTGGTATCATATGGTCAAAAAAACATTTTTCTCATATGAATTTTTAACCACCCAAAGGATGTGATGAAACATAGTTAGGCGACTAGAAGTAATTAACGATTTGGGTAATTAACGGTTTGGGGAGGGAGAGGAAGACATTTGTTAAACAAAGGGAAGAATGCGAAACCATTTAAAAAGATTACATAAACTTACATAACATTTTGTTTGTAATTAACCTGACTGATTAATTGCGATTGGCCACAAATGAATGATGTAAATAAATGATTGTTCAAACCTAATTGTTTATAACGTTGTAACCTGTAATTAACTTTTTTCAACCAATTTTCTATGGGTAGTATAATATAGTTGGAGCCTATTCGATTGCTTGCAGCCAATTCGAAAAATGAAACCTTTCCAAATGCAAAACATATTAGATTTTGAAATCTTATAGTTATACCTAAAAGTAAATAACAGCTAAATTCAGCTAGTTTTCATGGCCATACAGGCCCGGCAGAGAGCACATTTCATGTGATGCGGTTACTGACGGTTACTGAAATATTCCAATTCTATATAAATTTTCTTTCAAAAAATAACTATCGAAGTTCAAAAAGTAACCCCTATGCCGGATGAGTAGGGGATTAGTGGATCATTGAAACATTGACAGAAGTATAAAAATAATCGTGTAACCAAAAAGTTATTTTGACAGATAAAAAGTCCTGCGGCTGTAACTGGCGCTACCGCAGTGCTTCCAGCGGCCCTGCTAATAGCAGATGGCGATGGCGGTTTTCAACAGTTAAAAGTGTATCGACAACAATGAATAATTCCATTTTCATATAGTAGGCTGCTCCACAACGAACAAACAGGACATTCTCCTTTGTCATCAGTTTGTAGTAGTTTATACGGTTTCACGATAAGATTGTGAAATCTCTTTACCAGGATCTCACGGTGAAAATCTCACGTTTTTGCCGTGAGTCATATTATCCGGAAAAAAAAAGCTCACGGCAGAAATAATCAAAACTCACGGCAAAAATATCACCCGTAAGATTTTATCGTTTTCACCGTGAGATCTCTTGTAAAGATCTCACAGTAAGATTTCAAAATCTCACCGTGGGATTTCGAAACTTTTTCCTGTGTATCTTGGACTTACTTCGAAATGTGCAATTGATCTCTAACTGACTAACACTCGCCCCCTTGAATGTAAGGTGAGGTGACTCTAATTTTTAGCTTTTGTAATCCTTAATATCTTCATATCTACAACACAGTTACCACGTCATTTTAATGGGCTTTGACCCCAGATAAA
>JAUKWF010000142.1:0-15571 GCA_032356525.1 Eutonina indicans
AGCTGCTTTTCCATTGTTCAAACCTTACTGTGATTAAAACGCTATTATCTCATACTGATGACTTAATCGTTGTTTCCTTAGTTAATGTTACCGCATTGAAAATCAGCGAATTCGCTGTTAAAAATAGCGCCATGACACCACAACACTTTATAATATCTTTTACAGATGCAAAAATGTCTGCGCTTTAACGACAGTGTATCTCCCAAAACATCAACCGCTACAAAGAGATCCGTATGAAAAAAGTTGCCGTCGTCACAGGAGGCTCCAAAGGTATTGGGCTAGCCGTCACTCAAGCTTTTTTGTCTAATCAGTTTATCGTTTACAACTTAGATATTACTCAAAGTAATATAGGGCATCATATCCTTTGTGATGTCAGTAATTTTTCCCAAGTACAGCAGGCAATGAGCGTAATACGAGAGAAAGAAGGCCGTATAGACAGTCTCATATGCAATGCGGGCATCCACTTTTCAGGGACGATTGAAACCACCAGCCAAGAGCAGTTTGACCAGCTATTTGCCCTCAATGTTAAAGGCGCGTTTGCCGCCATTCAATCTTGCATTGGCACGATGAAACAACAACAGTCAGGTAGTATTGTGATCGTTGCATCTGATCAATCAATTATTGGCAAACGGAATTCTTTTGCTTATAACTTAAGCAAACATGCACTCGCTTCCATCGCAAAAACGACGGCACTCGATTATGCTCCGTTTAATATTCGCGCCAATGCCGTTTGTCCCGGAACCATTGAAACACCGCTATATCATGCTGCAATCGACAAATACTGTGACCATTCAGGGGAGAATAAAACAGAAATACACGCCCAAGAAGCAGCATTACAGCCTTTGGGACGGTTAGGTAAAGCTGAAGAAGTGGCCGAATTAGTTTTTTTCCTAGCAAGTGACAAAGCCAGTTTTATTACCGGCAGCCTACATAGCATCGACGGCGGCTATACGACAGGATAATGCAATGAATATTGTTGACCCACACTTACACTTATTCGATCGGCAGTTAGGAGAATATGGTTGGCTATCACCAGAAAACCCACCCCACTGGCCTGATAAGCAAATCATCAACAATGACTTTTCAATAAACGACTTAACGATACCTGCTCACTTTGACTTAAAAGGATTTGTTCATGTAGAAGCTGGATTTGATAATCAAAAACCTTATCGAGAAATTGAGTGGCTGGAACAAACCATTGACCATACTTTCAAAAGTATCGCATGTATCGACATAACGTCCACAGCCTTGCAGTTTAAACAACAGCTGACCCAATTAAAGCGTTACCCTTCCATGGTCGGTGTCAGACACATACTCGATGAACAGGCAGTAGCGATACTCAGTCATCCCAACACACAAAATAACTTAAACACATTGGCGGATAACTCACTACTTTTTGAGTGCCAGATGAGCGCTTATGACACACAAGCGATCAATCACTTAATCCAGGTTTTAACAAATACCCCTCACTTATCACTCGTTGTAAACCATGCCGCTTTCCCTCTTTTTTCCCATACATTAGTGCTTGAACAAAACAGGCTCTGGCAAAAAAATTTAACTCAGCTAGCGGTGTTTGAAAACGTCTCAATAAAATCATCCGGCTGGGAAATGCACCACCGTTCATATACTTCCACATTTGTGAAAGATATCACAAGTTCACTGATTGATATTTTTAGCGTGCAACGGGTTATGTTAGCCAGTAATTTTCCCCTCTGCCTTTTCAGCCAACCGTACAAAGATTTATGGCAAAGCTACTCACAGCTTCCTTTTTCTCCCATCGAGCTTAAAGCGTTACTTGAGAAAAACGCGCAACGTATCTATCGGTTTTAATCGCTGTGCCCTAGGGTGTCACTTCCTGGCGCCCCAAGATCTTCATTAATCATTAAGCGAGGAGGCACTTAAGCTAGAAAGTAAGCTATTTTCAAAGTAGATCAACTCAACGCTGATTCAATCACTGCGTTCTATGACTATTGACAGCATTGTTCAATCAACATTATTTCTTAGTACCGAATTTGTAAGAACCTAATTTGTGAGAACTGAAATTGTGAGAACCGACTAAAACATTGTACACGAACGAGCAGCGAGCAAGTCCAGCCACTGATACGCCCGAGTTTTCGTGATGCAACGAATATTACAGGCTGGCGACTCTTAATCTTCATTATAAATTGTAAAATTTTCTGAGCGTGCTACTTTGGCAGCTCAATTTTTATTGATGCGTTCTACTTTAGGCAGAACAGTTAAAAATCACAGTGTCTCGAGGAATAGAGTTTGAGTAAGAATAATCTAGCAGATGAAACAATTTTAGCTGGCGGTTTAGGCTTTATGGATGATAATCACTTCGGTGTTATTCCTGGGATATTCCCCAGTACAACCTATGAAAGATCCGCTGATAACTCTTACCCTAACGGAAAAATTTATACCCGAGACCACAATCCCAATTACGAACAACCCGAACAAGTACTCGCAACGTTAGAAAAAGGTACTGCTGCGATGTTATTTTCATCGGGAATGTCAGCTGCCACTTGTGTATTTATGTCACTAAAACCCGGAGACCACGCCATCGTTCCCCGCGTTATTTACTGGTCTTTTCGCAACTGGCTTCAGACCTATGCCGCAGACTGGGGTATCGAAACGACCTTTGTTAACAATGGCGATTTGGACGCAGTTAAAGCAGCCATTAAACCTGGTAAAACTAAACTGCTATGGATAGAAACACCGGCGAATCCAACCTGGGTTGTGGAAGATATCGCCGCGTGGGCAGAAATCGCACATGCCGCCGGCGCCAGGCTTGCCGTTGACAATACCGTGGCAACACCACTGTTATGTAATCCATTAGCATTAGGCGCTGACATTGTTATGCATTCAGCCACAAAATATTTAAATGGCCATTCAGATGTACTCGCCGGTGCTCTAGTGACAAAAGTCATCGATGAGCACTGGCAGAAAATGGCGAGTATCAGAGCGTCTGGTGGCGCTGTACTAGGCCCCTTTGAAGCATGGCTGCTAATGCGGGGTATGCGCACATTATCTGTACGTGTGAAGCAGGCATCTATCAATGCACTTACCTTCGCTCGAGCGATGGAACAACACCCAAAGATAGAAGCGGTACTTTATCCTGGCTTAGAAAGTAGCCCTGGCCATGATATTGCAAAAAAACAAATGAAGGGAGGCTATGGGGGGATGCTCAGCATCCGCGTCAAAGGTGGCGAAGACGCCGCAATTGCAACAGCGGCAAAGTTAACAATCTTTAAAAGAGCCACGTCTTTAGGAGGTGTAGAAAGCTTGGTTGAACATCGAGCCAGTGTAGAAGGTGAAGGAACGCCAAGCCCCGTTGATTTATTGCGCCTATCCATTGGTATTGAAAGTGTCGATGATCTTATTTTCGATATGACACAAGCACTGAATGCACTGTAGTACATATTGATGACTGGACTTTACATTTAATTTAAGGATAAAGTTAAGTTAAACAGCTCTCTCAATCTATAGATCACTATGGCTGAGAGAGCTAACTGACTTACCCTTTAAAAAACCTACGACAATAGCTTACTTTATAACCATTCTAGGCGAGCGCATCACTATTTCATCATTCAATTCAATACCAATACCCGGTGCTTCTGATACTTTAAATTCACCATTAACGGGCTGCGGATTTTGAATACACAACTCTGTGTTCCACGTTTTTATTGCATAGGTATGATGTTCGTGAATTAAGAAATTAGGTATAGCAGTCTCTAAATGTAAAGAGGCAGCCGTTGCAACGGGGCCACCACAAACATGAGCCTGAATTCTCACATCAAAAATATCCGCATAATCACAGACTTTTTTGGTCTCCGTAAATCCGCCACATAAACCAATGTCAGGCTGCAATACATCGATACTTTGGTCTTCCAAATACGGGCGAACTGCCCAACGGTTATACAGCCTTTCTCCACCCGCGATAGGCACCGCCACTTTATCTGCCACTTTTGCATGTAAAGAGTGGTTTAAATAGTTCACGGGTTCTTCGTAATACATGCAGTCGAACTCTTCTGCCAGCGCGCCCAGCTGAATAGCCGTCGTCGCCCCAGGTAAGCTATGGCATTCAAAAATAATATCAACTTCATCGCCTACCGCATCCCGGATAGCGGCTAATCGAGCACGATACAGCTTCATTTCGGCACGAGAGATAATCTTGGTACGCTCATAATAAGTATTGCCGTCTTTATCGTACATGATCGGATCAACTTTTACCGCATCGTAACCTTCAGCAACGGCTTTTAGCGCAGCTTCAGCATATTGCTCAGGCTGTGAAAGTGCTTTGAATTCAGTGTCCCAATCAAACTGTAGCTGTGAGGCATAGGTACGTAACGTATCATTCACTTTTCCACCCAGTAATTGATAGACCGGTAAATTAAGCGCTTTACCTTTTATATCCCAAAGCGCGGTATCTATCGCACTCATTGCAGCGTAGATAACAGGCCCGCCACCCAATCCCCAAAAACTTTCACGTAACATTCTCGACCAAAGTTTTTCTGTTTGAAATGGATCGTGTCCAATTAAAAATGCTTCCGCCATTTCCTTGATCATATTCGCCGCAGCACTGTGGCCTAAATCATACGCGAGCCCCGCCTCACCAACACCACTGATACCTTCATCAGTATGAATACGCACAAAAATAGGATTCCAGCTGGGCCGATCGGGGCAGTTAATATCAAAAACTTCAACGGAACTCACTTTCATAAATCTCTCCAAATTCAGTATAGGCGATAGGTGTCGCCGATATTCAAACAATAACGACCACCTTGTGATCGATAAATATTACAATTTATAGTCTTGGCGACAGCCCTAAGCTAACCGCAATAATTTGTCGTTACGTTGCAAAGCTCGGGTCGAGTTTATAAGCTTTCCTCAACATGGCCGGCCAAATTTTTTGCCCGCCGGACTCTCCGATATTAACAATTTGCTGTTGCTTAAAAATATTATCCAATATGTTTTGTGGAACCAAGTGTGCATCTTGCCCTGAGGATTGAATCATCAATTGAATTTCACAGGCTCTTTGTAAATCAAACATCCGCATAAATGCGTCCCCGACACATGCACCTAACGTTAATCCTCCGTGATTAACGAGTAACATGTGGTTCGCGGTCCCTAGATCATCTTGTAGTCTTTTCTTCTCTTCACGATTAACCGCCAATCCCTCATAACCGTGATAGGCCAGTGAAGCCAATGAAAACATCGAGTATTGACTGTAAGGCAGCAAGCCCTGTTTTTGCGTTGCAACCGCGATAGTAGCATTGGTGTGCAAATGCATGACACACTGCGCATCATGCCTCACTTCATGAATGGCACTGTGTATAGTGAAACCAGCGGGGTTAATCACATAAGTGGTATCATCGAGAATATTCCCTTCCAAATCCACTTTAACCAAGTTCGATGCGGTCACTTCATTAAAAGCCAAGCCAAAGGCATTGACCAAGTAGTGCTGAGTCCCTTCTAATTTTGCCGAGATATGCGTGTAAATTATATCGTCCCAACCAAGATCAGCAACTAATCGGTAACACGCCGCCAAATCAACTCTAAGCAGCCATTCGGCCTCACTGACTTTCCCTTTCAAACTTACTTCTGTTAGCTCAAACACTATGGATATCCTCGATTAAATGGCACTGAAGCATTTTTATGCTGCTGATAATACATGCTTATCTACATTCTTATATTTTGTGCTTAAATTATGTTCTTATAATATAGAGTTAAGCCCACAAAATCAGCCGCTATCTCTTGCATTATTGACTCAGCAACCCAATTGGTGATTCGATATTGGGAATCACTATAATACCAAGCAAAAGAAAAGGTATAATGTATTCAGTGTCGATCAATTAACCTTAACTAAAGGAAAAATTATGCCTACGATCCTGATCACAGGAGCAACTCGTGGAATTGGCGCAGCATTATGCCATGCTTATTTAGCGGATGGCTGGCGTGTACTTGCCACCCAACGAAGCTCTTCATCTAGCCTCACCGAAGGCGTTGAACCTTTTATGCTGGATATCACAGATTCGACATCGATTTCAAACTTAGCGACAACGCTAGAAGGTGTTCCCATTGATGTCATTTGGAATAACGCTGGCGTCTACCTTGATAAGGGGCTACTTCTAGAACAAATCACTGATGATAATTGGCTAGAAACCTTCGCCATCAACACCATCGCCCCTCTTCGCATCGCCGCCGCATTAAAAGAAAACTTAACAAAATCAACGATAAAAGCAATTGTATTCACCAGTAGCAAGATGGGGTCTTTAGCACGTAATGGGGAAGGCGCCTATGCCTATCGTTCTTCTAAGTCTGCTTTAAATATGGCGGTCCGCTGTTTAGCAAATGATTACAAACACGCTGAAATTAGCTGCTTACTTCTTCACCCAGGTCATGTTAGAACTGATATGGGCGGCGCTAGCGGTGCTATTGATGTAGAGACCAGTGTGCGGGGAATGAAGCAAATAGTCGATCAAGTCAACACCTCAAGCTTCGAAGCTTTTTACGGCGCTTATTTAGATTTTGATGGCCGTAAAATAGACTGGTAAATCCCGCGACTTCTGTGCGCTAGTGATTACCTTAGCTTCAACTTAGCTCATGCAACGTCTTTCCCCTGTATAGATGGGCTCCCCCTCTCTCTTGCTGTAATAGAGAGGGAGTAGTATTCAGAGCCGTTTTTGTTTGCTATCTGTTTTTATGATAAACGAAAACTCAAACAGAGCTTTATCTGCACTCCACAGCTGAACAACGATAGAATAATTATCAGAGCAAACTAAGCAAAAAACTCAATTATCCTTTGGTTATCACTATCCCGCGAGTAAGCAGCGGTTTCGCCCTTGCTTTTTAGCGTTATACATCGCGTTATCAGCCGCTTGGTAAAGTTCAACAAATGTTCCGCCATGAATCAATGCAACAGCAACACCCACAGAAATCGAGAGCAATCTAATTTCGGGGAAGCTCTGACTTCCTAATAGAGAAAACCGCTGGCGCATATTATCCGCTTTTTTTAAAGCATCACTGGTAGATGATTCCGTGAGTAACACTAAAAACTCTTCCCCGCCATAGCGACAAACCAAATCATCACGGCGACACTCTTGCTGCAATACTTGGGCTAAAAACTGTAAAACGTCATCTCCTTTTGAGTGTCCGTGACTGTCATTTACATTTTTAAAATGATCGACATCGATCATCAAAAGTGCGAAGGACTTCTCTCTACGAGAAAAAATCGGAGTGCTTTTTTGCTCAAAGTAACGTCGGTTATATAACCCAGTTAATACATCCCGAGACGCTTGTATATGTAATTCGTCTTTCAGCTGAGTGATCTCGGACACTTTTTTATTGAGTTCTCTATTCGCCAGCCTAAGTTCATTTTCCAATATTTTTTGATCGGTAATATCTGTTGAGATACCGATAAAGCTGTCCATGACGCCTTTTTCATTCTTTAATGGAATTTTTACTGTCCAATAGTAAAAAGTCTTATCGGGTGTTTCAAAGGTTTCAATACACGCAACCTTCTCTTGGGTTTCAAAGACAACACGATCAGTACGGGAGAATTCTTCCCCTTGTACATCCCCTAAAAGCTGCTCGTTAGTTTGCCCAATAATCTGCTCATTTTTTAGCTGAAAGAGTTCCGCAGTACGTCGGTTAACATACTTAAAGCGACACTGTTGGTCTTTGATGAAAATATACGCGCCAGCATTATCCAAAATTGTCGACAGCTTTTGCTCATTCTCTCGGTTTTTTTTCTGCAAGTTCTTCTGTTCGGTTATATCGATGGAAATACCAAAAAGCCCGTCTAAACAACCATCGCTATCACGTAAAGGTTTTTTGATCGATAAATAATGACGGTATTCATCGAATCGCGGCAGGTAGCTGTATTCTTCTTGCTTAATAGCGATTCCTTTTTCAATCACATCTTTATCGCAGTCTTCTTGAATATACCTGCCGGTTTCTTCCCCAAAAAACTTACAGTCATCTTCTCCGATCATATCCTCCAGTTGACAATCAAATAGTTCACAGACTAACTGGTTAGCGTAGGTATATTTGTAATTTTTATCTTTACAGTAGACATAAGCGCCTAAATTATCGATTAACCCATAGAAGTAGTCTAATTCTTGATTTGAAGACAGCGACTGTGAAAAGTGAATAGCGAGGTAGTTTGTTCCCCTTTGCTCAATTGCAGAAGTGGATATTGATAAATGTTGCCGATTATAAACAATGTTTATACTCTCAAGGTTTTTTGACCTTTTAACTTGGGGCTCAATCTTCTGCCACCAAACAGATGTTTTTAACTCTGCAAGTGTTACAGCTAATAAATCTTGGGCAGCATAATTGATATAAACAGGCTCAAAACTATCAACTAAAACGATGACATATGCTTGCTTCAAATGATCAAAAATCTGCATAACTAACCCATATAATAAAAACAACTGATATATGCAATTGAAATATCTAATGAAACTCACAACATAAAACGAACTACTTTATTTATAATTCTAGTCGCTATACGCCATTGTACTTAAGAATGTAACACTAAATCTCTTATGTCAGGGTTGATCACAAAGGCCTCACGTCCGAAAAAAACGGCAAAAAAACAATCAATGACATTAGGGCCAGATCCAGCTTCAGCACTTAGCTATTTAACAAGAGATCTGATGATAATCTAATATTGCCAATCAGGCAGAGCTCTTTAAACTTGATCCTACGCCCTTAAGCACTTCTTTTGATGTATTCTAAGATACACCTTTACAATCAGTGTAATACCATTTCCATCCATTAATAAAGATATAATATTAATATTAGTTAAGCTTATTCAATCAAGATAGCAGCCTATCTTTCTAAAAAGAAGGACATTCAATAGATAAATCCTGAACCGACCTCTCATCTAATCCCCTATTTACTAGACAATATCACTATGCTGAATCGTTATAACCTGCGCTTTTAACCACTCTATAAAAGCAAACATTTGAGGCGTGTACTCTGAAAACGGTCTACAGCTACAAATATAGTGAGCCCCTACTGGTATAGCTGGATACTTCATCGCCGGAACTAATGAACCTAATTGCAGCTCATTCTGAATATAAGCCTCATTGGCCAATGCAATACCATAACCCGCGATAGCTGCCTGAATCGCCACATCATCTTGCTCAAATTTTATTGCGCCATGAAAATTAAGGTTATTTAAACCAATAATTTGTGACCATTTTTTCCAATCTCTAGCAGTCGCTTCATTTAAGAGTATTTTTTTACTCACCAAATCTTTAGCCGATATTATTTTTCCTGATTTCAAATAACTCGGGGAACAAACAGGAATCAACTTCTCAGCCATCAGTTGCTGTTCGTAATAAGAAGATGTCCCAGGGTGCAATCGATAAATTATCTGGAGATCAAAGGCGTGAATATCTAAAGAACCTTCCCTCGAACTGGCTTGTAACTGTAACTGATACTGCGGAAAAGCTTGTTCAAATTTAGCCAGTTTTGGCAGTAGCCATCTCACAGCAAAACTCGTCGTAACGGCAATTGAGAGCTGCTTCGGATTCATCATTATTTTTTCGGAAACTTGAGATAAGCGAGCATATGCAGGTCCTGCGGCTTGCAATAACAATTCTCCTGTTTCGGTTAACTCTACCCCTCGTCCTACTTTATAAAACAGAGCTTGATTATAATATTGCGACAGTAGCTTTATCTGTCGACTAATAGCACCTTCTGTCACATTTAATGCTTTAGCAGCTTGTCTAAAGCTTTTTAGTTGTGCTGCGGTAATAAAGTAGTGCACTGCATTTAAAGGAGGTAATTTCATAACGAGCCTATTTAACGTTGCAGATCAACATACAACTTTACATTTTCTCAAGTGTACTCGAATTATTATCCTTTGTTTATTTTTATCAATCCATGTTGTAATTCAGCCAATGACTTAATATTGGAAACAGCCATGACAAATAAACTACAAGCAACTCGTCAAGATTTATCCTCAGAAGACACACTCATCCACTTCAACAATGCAGGAGCATCACTTATGCCGCGACAAGTTGTCGAATGTCAGATAGCGCATCTGCAGCACGAAGCAAAAATAGGAGGCTATGAAGCTGCAAACCAAGCACAAGCTGATATTAACCAAGTTTATTCAAGTGTCGCCAAGCTATTAAATTGCTCAGCAACAGAAATAGCATTAGTGGACAATGCAACGATAGCTTGGATGAGTGCCTTCTACTCGATCAACTTCAAAGCAGGTGATAAAATACTCACCGCTGAAGCTGAATACGCCTCTAATTATCTCGCTTATTTACAACTACGTGACCAAAAAGGCGTTCAGATTGAAATAATCCCCTCCAATGCTCAAGGTGAAGTCTGTCTCAACAAGCTAGAAGCCATGATCGATGAAAAAGTAAAACTTATTTCAATCACACATATCCCCACAAACGGTGGCTTAGTCAATCCAATTGAAGACATTGGTGTCATAGCAAAAAAACACAACGTGCTCTATTTAGTCGATGCTTGCCAAAGCGCGGGACAGCTGCCGTTAGACGTTGATAAGATTCAATGCGACATGTTGTCAGCCACCAGCAGAAAGTACCTTCGTGGGCCACGTGGTGCCGGTTTTTTATACGTGCGCCAATCAGTGATTGAACAACTCCATCCCGCCATGATCGATTTGCATGGAGCCACATTGCTGTCGCTCGATAGCTATAAACTTAGAGCAAATGCTCGCCGTTTCGAAAATTGGGAAAATAACTACAGCGCCCTGCTCGGAATGGGTCAAGCCATCGATTACGCCTTGGCCTTATGTATTGAAAATATCGAAACGCACATTATGACATTAGCTCAAAAATTACGCTTGCAGCTCTCTCAAATCCCTCAAGTCACACTTTGCGACTTGGGCCGTCGGCAGTGCGGAATAACCTCTTTCTCTGTAAAGAACATCGATAGCGCTGAGCTCACAAACCTTTTTAAAGAACATCAGATAAATGTGAGTTGCAGCCGCCCCAGCAGTACTTTAATTGATGCGAACAGAAGAGAATTACCCAACTTACTCAGAGCGTCGATCCACTATTTCAATACCGATGAAGAAATCACACGTTTTATTTCAGTGTTACTACAGATTTTGTCCACTGAAACAGCCGATTAAGAATGCGGATCGCGCCTTTAAGTTTGAGCTGTAGCTCTCAGCATTCCGTATCTATTATTTTCTGTAACGCTGATTTAAATTGATTAAGGGATATTTGAGAAACGTCGGTGTCTCGATGTGACACTTGATGTAATTTCATCGTTGTCGCTCCATTAAAAAGCATGAACTGATAGATCTCTTCTGCCAAAGGAGAGATCATGTCATGATAGGAGCGGGTTTCAAGATGTAAATGCTGAAGATGCAAACACTGTCGCTTTCGATCTACTTTAGTATCCATTCTCCCCGCAAAAACCTGTCCCCAAAGTAATGGTAAACTAAAATATCCATACTGCCTTTTAGATTGTGGAACATAACACTCTATTTGATAACAAAAATCAAATAAGGCTTTCATTCGCTTACGCTGGATCAAGAGGTTATCAAATGGAGAGAGTATCTTTACTTTACTACGCGTCATTTTTTGTTTTAGATTATTTAATACGTCAGGAAGTGCCCAGTATTCAATCCCACTGATTGAAAGTCTAATAATATCCCCCTCTTCTAATAAATGTGCTAATTGACGCTGCACCTTTTGTTTAACACCTTTCAACAAATAACTAAAATTTTCCGTTTGCGCTAAAGCATTGGCACCTAGATACTGCAATATTAGAAAATTCAAATATTCTGTTTCAGACGGCACTCGGGTATCGATATGACTAGGTAACACTCTTTCGGTTAAATCGTAAACTTTCTGAAAGCCTCTGCGCTCAGAAACCATCAATTCGCCTTCCATGAATAACTGTTCTAATGCTTGTTTAGCAGGTTTCCAATCCCACCAGCCCGCGGACTGTTTCTTTACACTTGCAAAATCTTTGGCCATTAATGGGCCATTTTCCGTTATTTGTGCTTTCACTTTTGCAGCTAAAACAGGGTCTTTATTAAACCAGTGTCTTTCACCGCTCGCGATCGCATGTTTGCGCGGAAGGGTAAACCTATAATCTTTAATCGGTAAATAAGCAGCGGCGTGAGACCAATATTCAAAAACCGCCGCGCTATCCAACAAAGCAGATAAGTCTTGGGCCTGATAATGTTTGACCCGATTCCACAAGGTATGATGATGAGCACGGGCAACCACCGAGATTGAATCAATTTGTAAATAACCTAAATGATTGAGGCAATCAACGATAGCATTTTGACCTTGAAACTTTTGATGGACCCGCTGTTGTTGTAACACCAACTTGCGCCCTTCTAACTGATTAAGCTCGATATTATTCTGCATGTACATCCTATAGCATTCATTAATAAATAAAATATCGCTCACTCACTGGCCACGTGCCCAATGTCACTGTATTCACTCAGTAAAAATACAAAAATTCATTATCAACACATAGTTAACATCTGGGTAATAAACAGTGAACCTACCATCAAGCGCCTCACCTTATATGAAGGATGACTAGCGAGCACAAAATCTGAGGTCTGAGCGCATTTACCAAAGAGCAGTCATCGAGGGAAATTTTCATCAAACAATAAAAAAACCTGAAAGGCAATAATCCTGTATATAATACGCTTTTTCAATGAATTAATGAGGATACTGTTATGCGTTTTTTACACACGATGATTCGCGTTGAAAACTTAGAAAAGGCCCTGCATTTTTATTGTGATTTACTCGGTCTAGTAGCAATCAAACGTAAAGACAGTGAAAAGGGCCGTTTTAGTTTAATTTTCCTCGCCGCCCCCCTCAGTGCAGAGGCCGCAAAAGAAACCATGAGCCCATTACTCGAACTGACCTATAACTGGGACAGCGAAACCTATTCTCAAGGTAGGAACTTCGGCCATTTAGCGTTTGAAGTCGATGATATTTATGCAACTTGCCAACGTTTAGCTCAAGCGGGAATCGTGATTAATCGCCCGCCACGAGACGGCTATATGGCCTTTATAAAATCACCGGACAATATTTCAATAGAGCTGTTACAAAAAGGAGACGATTTACCAGCACAAGAACCTTGGGCCTCGATGGAAAACATCGGTAGCTGGTAGCACGTTTTAGACAACTCAATAATAATCACGATCAATCAACACTGAGGTCAATACGATCCAATGTCAAACCTGCTATTACATGCCAACAGCGATCCAGATTTAGGTTTTGATTACCAAATAGTACGCAGTGCTAGACGAAAAACGCTCTGTGTACAAATAAAACAATCGAAAATCCGTGTTTTAGCACCCACTCGATTTCCAGTGACTGAAATCACCGATTTTCTACATCAGAAAAAACACTGGATTCTACAAAAACTGCAGCTGCAAAATCTTAAATTAAAGACTTTAGCGCAGTACAAGCAAAAGAATTTATTATTATGTAACGGAGTGATACATCAACTGGAAATCCAGGCTGCAAGCTCCTTTTCCCTCGTAAAAACAGAGGATGAAAGAATACTGTTTTCTGTCCCCTCAAAAGTTTCGAATGAAAATCAAGCAGTGTACGTCAAAAAAAAATTGTCTGCGTGGTTTAAACAACAAGCGATAGATTATCTACCCGATCGCTTAGCGGTTTTAAGTGAACACACTCAACTCAGACCAAAAGCGCTAGAAATACGGTTTTATAAAGCCCGCTGGGGAAGCTGTAACCAACATAAAAAAGTAAACTTGAATTACTTATTAATGATGACACCGAACCATGTCATTGATTATGTCATCATTCACGAGCTGTGCCACTTGACTCATTTGAACCACTCCCCTGCTTTTTGGCGACTGGTCCACAAACACTGCCCACAATATTTACAAGCAAAAAACTGGTTGCAAGAAAACGCAACCTTATTAAACTGTTTTCACCTATGAGCGCATTACTCTTAAGTAGATGCTATTAGGTAGATACTATTAGATAGATGCTTTCAGACAATGAAACACTGACTATCCACTGGTTTACACCATCAACTGACATAAACAATCCACCGAACGGAGGGCACTATCATGTCAAATTGGCTAAGTAAAACTTATGCTGAATTATCTAAAGATGAATTATTCGATATTCTGCAGCTGCGCCAAGCCGTTTTTGTCGTTGAACAAAACTGTGTTTACCCAGACATTGATTCGCTGGATAAAACTTCCATTCACTTATTCAATTACGCCACTACAGCAAATGGAGAGCTCAAAATAGCGGCATACTTAAGAATATTAGCGCCAGGAAGTCATTATGCTGAAGCCAGTTTTGGCCGAGTGATAACGGCCCCCTTCTCCCGAGGAACTGGGCTAGGCCAACATCTCATTGCACATGCTCTACAACTTATTTCTGAACATTATCCGCAACAAACTGTCAAAATTTCAGCACAGCTTTATTTATTAGCGTTCTATCAAAAATTCGGTTTTACGACGGCCTCAGAACAATATATGGAAGATGGAATCCCACATATCGATATGGTGTTATACAAACACAAAGAATAACTCATAAAAACAACAAGATCAGATTTGAATAATAGGGCGGTAGCTGGGTATGCAAACATTCTCTGAGTTAGTACAGCAGGTAAAACACTGCCAAATATGCAAAGATGAACTCCCTTACCCCCCCCCACTCCTGTTTTCCAATTAAATCCACGTGCTAAAATTCTTCTGATTGGTCAAGCCCCCGGTAAAAAAGTGCAGCTCTCAGGGATCCCTTTTAATGACCCAAGCGGAGATAGACTAAGAGAGTGGCTTAATGTCAGTAAACAACAATTCTATGACCCAGGATTATTTGCCATTCTTCCGATGGGGCTTTGTTATCCAGGTACTGGTAAAAGCGGTGATTTAGCACCTCGATCAATCTGTGCCAAAACTTGGCACAAAGACCTGACAAACGTCTTAGAAAACGTAGAGTTAACTATTCTGATCGGTAAATATGCTCAAGACTACTATTTACCGACAAAAGCGAGCTTAACCGAGCACGTCAAGCACTGGAGAAAAGGCTGGCCTGCAGTTCTTCCCTTGCCTCACCCCAGTCCGAGAAATAATATTTGGCTGAAAAAGAACCCTTGGTTCGAGCTAGAAATATTACCTCAACTTGCAACAAAAGTGACCCAACTCGTCAACTAATACCTCGATAAAAGAGGTAAATCACAGTATATTACTCTCTAGCTATTGCTCGGTTATTTAACCAATATGATGAGGTTTAAAGATGGATTTAAATATATTACTGCTTTACACGACCGTTGCTTTTTTTTATGTCATCAGCCCAGGACCCGCAATATTCCTCGCCATTTCAAATAGTCTATCCCATGGTATTAAAACAGTTGCCTATTCTTCCCTGGGAAACATCTGCGGGTTGTTTTTGCTGTCCACTCTGTCGATGATGGGATTAGGTGCGCTATTACTCACTTCGGCCACACTCTTTTTAATGGTAAAAATCATCGGAGCTTTACCTAGATTCCCACATTAACCGACACACTTGGCAATAGACTTGAGAGCCAGCTGGCCGTAGGCTAAAAGCTCTCA
>JAUKWF010000143.1:0-15550 GCA_032356525.1 Eutonina indicans
GTAATTACATCCTGAGCAAACACAATCATCATTAAAACCTCCAAACAACGGTCATATGACATTTGCAATATCTTGTGAACGTTGCTTGAATGTGTAAAAGACGTTGTGTGGTTACTGACGGAGTTAATAGCTTTTTCAGGTGGCAATTCAAGATTTTTTTCTCGCGCGTAATTATGTATTCCCTTTCTGACCAGCAGCGGCCCTGGAGAAAACAACAATTTTTTTCTTTTAACGAGTTTTTAAAATTTTCATTGTTATAATAGTAAAAATTTGAAAATGAAAATCTAGAGAAAAAACTTTTTTTTATATGAATTTATAATAATTGGATCCGTGTCAAGACGCATGCAATTAGGGGTGTGTCGACTATAGAGAGTTAATCTAGAAGTAAGGGTGTAGTATTTGTTCCTAAAAATACAGGACCTGAGTTATTGTTGTGTGTTATTTTGAAGGAATCTCTATGTCGGAGTTTGTTTCGTATCGTTTCTTAGTCGAAAACAATTATTTTTAATATTTGTTATCTAGACAAAATTAATATGTATATATACATGTTTTGAGAAAAGGTTAATGTCCGATTGAGATTGTTTTAGGTAGGAGTGGATGGATGTAGAGCCTGGAAATATCATTTGAAAAGCCCGAATTTTCCCGATATTCCCCGATTACTTAACAACATTTCCCCGTCTTTTTGTTGACAACTTGACCGTTTGAAATCACATTTTTTTACACAGCCTGTATCTGTTCCCTGGAAAGACCTTAAAAAGGAATGTATCGGTCATGAATGCATTGTATTTACTATTTATTTGTAATGTGGTTAGAAAGGAATGCTTTGACTTCCTGGAGTGAATATATCGGCTGTATTTGGCAAAAATAAAAATGTTAATTTAAGTTTTATATTTATAATTTTTTTGTGGCTCTAGCATGTTTATGTCCAGATTTATCGAGACCAGCTTTTGATGAAATTAGTATTCGAGATAAAGAGTAGTCAAAATAGAGAGATTCCACTGTACATTCGAGGCAGGAAATTATTTTTCTCAAGTGGTACGTGCTCTTTCTAACATTTGTATGAACCGTGTTAAATTTTAAGTCTCTTGCTGCCAACTTTTTTTTTGGTTTAACCATTTATAAAATGTTATTTATACCTATTAATAATGAGGCAATTGATTAATTTCTTAGACTACCGCACCATCAGTAGAATTTGGAGCGCCAGTGACGTCATTTCAACGTTCAGATAACGTTGCGTACGTCGTATGGACGTTGTATGGACGTTGAGTGACGGTGGTATGGTATTGTGGTGTGCTAGCTACTGAGAGTTATTATTAGTTTTTGTGATCGTAATTAAAAGTAAATAAATTGAGACAGTTCTCCATTCGCAACTCTCTTTGAAGTAATTGATACAGCAGAGCTTATGGCTTTACGCTAATGACGATGTCATTATTAATTACCTGTGCTTGCTGTCCCTTTTATACGTTTCGACTTCCTGAGAATACAATTGAGGCGGCGTCTTTGATGCGTACGACGCGAGTTTTATATATTGAGTTTGTAATTTTTCTAAAAACTTAATTTTCACACCAAATATTACAAGGATAACATTTCATTTTGTTTTGGCTATATCCTGTGTTGATAGTTAGCTAAATGGGATAATCTTGAGAATTTGAAAAATATGAAAAATGATAATAATATTTTCTGTTTCTTTGGAAGCAATTTTACCGTATTGGACTGTCTTCATAACTTTAAGCCAAAGGTGTTTTGTTTGATTATTATTATTTTTGAGCGTACTGTTATCATTTTGTCTCCTTATAAAGTATCTAAAAATACGATGTTGTATGCATGGCCTTCGCATAACGTTATTAACAGCAACTCATTTAGTTTTAAGTCTTGTTGGCGAGTGTATTATTTAAATTATCAACAACCTAGTCTAGTTCTAGACTGCTTCTTTTTCAAATCTCGAAAATGATTCAGACTAGCTAGACCCAAAAGCAATAGCCAAACAATAGGGCTGTTATAAATATTGCCGTATTAAAAATCTGAGTCTCAAGCCTAATAAAAATGATGATCCCGATTCATCCCATAAATGTTCACCGATTACGCCCCGTAATTTCAGTATTATAATATTCAAAAATGTCTTTTCTGAATCTTTACTTATTGTATGTGTAAAAAGTATGAATTTATGTATATTTTTCTATATTTTCACCGAATTGATACTGGCTAATTTCTCTTATGATCCTATCAGTCTATCTTTGGGGCTTTTCATTCAGACTCTTGGCTTCTGACATTTATGTTATGAAATTAAATGCATCATGTCTAGTAAATAAGTGTTTGATAACTCAATTAAGGTATTGCCTAGCTAACACTCAAACCGTCAAATAAGTCACCACTTAAAGTCAAGTTAATGACCTTTCAACTACATTTTAATATGAGCGTGTCAATATTATTTACAGAGCTATCATTTTTTTCTTGGTGCGCTCATCTCATCTGTGTCGCTGTTTAACATTCAAAATTCAAAGGGGCTTGTTAATTGGATTATTGATAACGACACCACCGTCATGTTAAAAGTCAAATCAACATTTTTGAATCAAATTTGATGATTCAGTTGGCTTTGGCCTTTATTTTGTTGCGCTATTTCTTGTATTTTCGAATCAAGTATCAAGTATTAAAGTATCTCTCTCTCTCTCTGATTTGATTATTATGTTTTGGTGAAATCTGTGATCGGAACCGCTCTTTATGACGTCTGTATCGTTTGTGAACCAAAGGAAAAGACAAGACGGCATGCTGTGTCTGTGACATGGATATACCACAGTGGGCAAATTGCCTGAAAAAAGTCTCTCCGGATAAGTATTTTATGGTTGAAACGGCACGCAGCGTATTAGTAATAAACAATCATTCGCATGGACTTTTTGATTTTTAATCTAAATCACTCTCTCAAACATGGTACCCTCGTGTTATCTCCAGTACTGAATAAGTAAAAAAAAAGAAAAAAGATTTGAGATATCTTTTGAAAGTATTAGCATAGTGTTGTTAAAAAAAGTTTATGAATGACTGTAATGTTTATCTAACTTTAAGTAGTTTGGAGTCTAACATATCAAATGTCTGACGGTGCAAAATCCTCATAGAAAGCCTCTAGTGGAGGAGTGTTTTTTTTCTGTTGAAACTGTGTGCCGTTTTTATGAAAAAAAATTCTGCGCATTGATTTTTAATTGACTTTACTTGCTGTGAATTTATTTGCAGGGCTTAAAAAAACGGGGTATTTATGTATCTCTATTTGAATATATATAGAACATGGTGTATTCGGTCGGTAGAACTGTTTGAGAGTTTCTAATCCGCCACTAAGCATCATATTTTACACGTACACACAAAAAGACAAATCTGCACACATTTTCTATTTTTTTTTGTTTTTACAATTACTGTAAAGAAGTCAGTTCACTTGCTAATAGATGACTCCGTAACTCTAGCCGTGACACTCAATAAGCCGCTGCTTTTCAATCAGTTTTCTCTTTTCGTAATTTCAATTTATATATATATTAGAAAATAAAAAAATAAAAATTCCATCGCATTTTATTTTTCTATGTTGATTATTGTGTATTTTGTTCGCTATAACAGCTCTGTTGCGCACTCCTCAAACTACCCTTTGAATAGCAGCGGCAACTAATGGGATGTGTAAAAGAGCTCTATAATAAGCTATCAGTATCTTGTTGTTAAGAAAAAAGCGATTTACTTTTTATATATATAGTCATATTATAATACTCATTATATTATAAATTTTCTGATTTTTCTTTCTTTTTTACTTCACTACTTAATTTACTAGAAGGTGATTATAATAAATGCGTAGCAAAGAACGTTTAAGAGAGATGCAACGGTATTATTCGCAAGTTTAAAAAGAATAAAGCAACTAGAAATTTTATCGCAAGTTTTTTTGTTAGAAATACCGCCGCTGTCTGTCGCATCATATTTCTGGGTGATTTATGACTTTATAGTTTGTTGTTAAATGGAAGACACAACACACACTTGAAGTCAACATTGTTCAACGTCCATTTAATGTTCATACGACGTTGTATGTTGGCCGGTGCACACTGTCTTCGTAATTGTTTTACGTCCAAACAGGAATTACAAAACAAAAAGAGTATTCTCATTGTTTAGTAATTGTTTGTAATTGGCCGCCAATGTTTTGACTTTCATTGTCTTGCATTAGCTTGCTTGGCTAGTGATATTGTTGATGGTGGGTTTGGAACTCGTTAACTGTATTTTTCCTAATGTTTTTGCGGTATCTGAAATAATATGCCACTTTCTCCCGAAACTTCTTTCTTTCTTTCTTTCTTTGTTTTTATTTTTGTTTCTTTCGAAAATACCATCTGATTTCAGGATTACCATTTTTTTTACAGTTTCAATTATGTTTCTACCTCTCTCTTTTACTTCTTGTGAACAGATGCTTCTTGTCCGCGCATGCGTTGTAATGTATTGTTTTTCTATTTTTAGTTTAGACTACATACGATATTTAGAAGAAGAAAAGTAGTATGTAAGCATAAGGAAAATGGTTGTTACTTTGAACAGTGAATTACAATGGTTTGTGTATCAATACTTCTCTTCTGTGCCATCTTTTCATTTCAATTCAACGTCTTCTGCAATGAAGTCGAACAGTACACATTCTACGTGAAGGAAGAACAGACGGTCGGAACAGTAATCGGCCAAATACCCAACCCTAACAAAGATGAAATCAACCCGAAATACTATTTAATGAGACAGCCCGGCAAGAAGTTCCGATTGGATTTGAATGGCAGATTGTATACTAACGAGGTGTTCGATCACGAGGCGCTGTCGGCTAGTCAACGCGACACCGGTTTCCTGCTCACTATCTCGAGGAAACCTCACGGTTTCATCATGGCCAGAGTCTACATCAAAGACGTGAACGACAACCGTCCAGCGTTTCCGATAAAATCGTACAAAGTCATCGTTCCGGAAGACATTCCGCCCGGGAAAAGTATCGCCTTTCCGAATGCGGTAGATCCCGACTACAAAACTGACGCCAATATCGTCTACAACGTCCAAGGAGACGTGTATAAGAATTTTCGCTTGGATCAGGTGATGCTGGGTGGCGAGTTGACACCCAAGCATGTGTTGGTGCTGAACAACGGAAGTGGACTGGACGTGGAGACCAAAACCGACCAAATCAATCTGACAATCTCGGCGTGTGACGGTCTCACACACTTGTGCAGCTACCTCGATCTCGTCATCGCCATCGAAGACGTCAACGACAACAAACCGGTGTTCGATCCCAATTTACCGAAATTGATCGAGATTTACGAGAACGCATCGTTGTCCGTTCCCATTTTTCGCGCCAAGGCCACCGACAAGGATCGCGGTAAGAACGGGGAAATCGAGTACGAGATTTTCGAGTACCACGAGACTTTCGAGTTTGGCATACACCCGCGCTCAGGCGAATTACACGTGGTTACGAAGAAGCTGGATGCTGAAACGGAAGATCTGAAATCAATGTTGATCGTTGCTAAGGACAAAGGAATACCTTCCCAAAAAGGGGATTTCTGGCTCAAAATCAAGATCTTGGATTGTAATGACGAGGCGCCAGAGCTCAAAGTTCATCCGCACAAAACAGGACATTTCCACTTGACCGAAGAGACAGCACCGGGTATTATAGTCGGTACGTTGACGGTGACCGACCACGATTTGACGCCCGTCAACAACAAGATAGACAAGGTCTTCCTGACGTCTGGACAGGACTACTTCCAGCTGGAGCGCACGGCCGACGAAACGTTGAACGGGCGCAAGACGATGGTCTACTTTATAAAAACAATCAAGAAAATTAACCGCGAGGTGTTACCGAGTATCGTGCTTTCAGCGGGTGCCACCGATACCGGGTCACCGCCTCTGACCGGGTCTGTAGACTTCACCATGAACGTCGAAGACATCAACGACAACCCACCTGTTTTCGAAAGGGCTTACTACGAGGCGAAGGTCAAAGAATCTGAGCCTGTTGGCACCTTTGTCATCCAGGTGAAAGCAACGGATGCCGATTTCGGACAGAACGCCGACGTGTCGTATTCGATTATTTCCAAAGATGCAAATGAGTGGTTTTACATGGACGCTGACACGGGTAGAATCATGCTGAATGACGAGATAGACCGTGAAATGCGCGATTCTGTGCTCATTCTAGTTCGTGCAAGGGATCATGGGCAGAACCCGTTAACGGCTACCACTGTTGTCAATGTTACCATTGTGGACGCCAATGACAACGACCCAGAATTCATCGTACAAAATATGGTATACAGTATCACCGAAAACAACAAAGTCGGCGATTTTGTTGGTTAGTCTTGTTTTTTATTTGTTTATTTCTTCTTTATTTCTCCTTCTCATTACAAAACATTTTGACAATGATATCTGTATCAAATTTACTACGGAAACCCAGATTTAGGAGTAGTGCATTTTGGGTGCATTTTTTAACTCTTTATAAAAATCTGAATGGCTTTTCGCGTTAAGCTTCTTATACTCAACGGGCCCGTTTTTAACGTCTCTACAACGCTTGTGAGTGAAATTTTCTAATTACCTAGAGTCGGTACCGTTTTAATCACGTTTAAAAGACGTTTAAAAGACGTTTTGATATATCTTCTCAAAGTTCAACCAGCCGGATGTCATTGTGAAAAATGAATTTTTTTATTATTTTTTTTAAGGTAAAATGAAAGTTCGTGATCGCGACGTGATTGGGTCAGACCACATCACGTGTTCATTACTCGGTAATGACACTAACTTTCGCGTAGATTCGAGCACGTGTGAGTTGTACGCTAACGTTGTTTACGACCGTGAATCGGTGAGCAATTACCGTCTGACTGTAGTTGTTAGAGACGGTTTGGGGAGATCTTCAACCGGCAAAGTACGCGTTGCAGTCAAAGACGTTAACGATAACATGCCCAAGTTTGTCACCAAATTCTTTAACATTTCTATTCACACCAATTTTCCGGTTGGAAACAACACCGCCTTCCTAAAAGCAGTCGACCCCGACGAGGGTGAGAACGCCCAGCAGTTGTTCAGCGCCACGTTCGAGAAGGGCGAAGGGCGATTCTCGTTTAGTATTGATTCGTACACGGGCGGTATTAAACTGCTCACCGATCTGAAGAAAATACAAAAGACTAAATTCTTGTTCAACACCTCTGTAACGGACAAAGCCAACAAGCAGCCCAACACTGCCGATACAGCGCGCGTTCAACTGAACGTGCTACCTCCGTCAACGCGGCCGCCCTACTTCGAACAATCCGAGTATACGTTCAGCATTAACGAGAACAACGATGTCGATTTGCGTGTTGGTCAAGTAAAGGCCAAGCGACCGGTATCGAACAGCGAAACGTTTATGAAGTACTCTATCAGGAGCGGCAACTTGAAGCAATCATTTCGCATCGATCAACAGGGCGTGCTCACGGCCGCAAAGACGATCGACTACGAGCAAGTGGCGCGTTTCACACTCATCGTAGAAGCTCAGGACATCCTGCAACCGTTGCTCTCTACCAACGTCACCGTAACCGTCAACGTGGTCGACGTCAATGACAACAAGCCGACGTTCACCAATGGCAACAACGTCATCATAGTCAAAGAAGGCGTTGCGATCGGACACCTGTTGTACACGTGCCGCACGGAGGATTTGGACAGCGCAGCGAACGGAGAGGTGACGTACAGAATCAAACACGCAACAAGCCACTTTACGCTCGATTCGATCACGTGTGAGCTTCGAACCAACGGATCCATCGATTACGAGACATCGGAAAACCACGTGATATACATTGAGGTAGGTGATCGGGATCTCAAGCTAACAAAAGTGGTAGTCACTTGAAATTCTTAGACTTAATTCAAAATTCTACTATCTATCAGATGTCTATTTTTCTTGTATTTACTTTTTAGTAGATTTCACAGATTTATTAATTACTTTTCTTTCAGGCTATTGACGGTGGTGAGCCCTCACTCTCCTCCACCTTCAAAATCGAAGTGAAAGTGGAGGACGTTAACGACAATCCGCCCCTCTTCTTCAACAACTCACAAATGGTGAAGGTTTACGAGAACAACAAAGTCAACCAACTCATTCTCAAACTGAACGCGTCGGACGCTGATGACGGAGACAACGGCCGCTTCTACTTCTCGCTCGTGCCCAACGAAGACGCCAAATCGTTCAAACTGGTGGACGACGGCGCGTTGTTCGTCATCAAGTCGCTCGACCGTGAACGCAAGAGTCAGTACAGCCTGCGTGTCAAAGTTCAAGATTACGGAATACCGTCTCGGTCTAGTGAAGCCACTATCAACGTGTTGGTGGGCGACGAGAACGACGAAGCGCCAAAATTTGAACAATCAGATTACACGTTCACGGTGAAGGAAGAGATGCCGATTGGTACAAAAGTAGGACTTGTGAAAGCGGCCGACGCCGATTCAGGTGATAACGGCAAGTTCACCTATTACCTTCGCGACCAACATAAAGATAAATTTGAGATCGAGACCAAATACAAGTACGGCCAACACGTCTGTATAATCAAGACCAAAAAGAAATTTGACAGCGAGAAAGAACCTGCCGAGTACAACATCACGATTGGCGCCAGCGATCACGGAATGACGGGTAACAGCAACGAAGTCTCGGTTCGAATCAGAATCCAAAACATTAACGATCACCCGCCCAAATTCACCAGGACCACGCCCTACGTGGCGTGTCTTACTTACGGTACCGAGCCAAATTCTCACGTGCTCAAGGTGACGGCTAGAGACTTGGATAAAGTTCAAGTTAGCCTCGTCTACAGTTTGATCGCTTTGGACAAATCGCACGAAGTGTCGCTCAAACTGTTCCGCATCGCAACTAACGGTACCATCTTTACAAGAGTCAAGATCGATCGTACCTTGGTCAAACAAGCCATGTACGAAATGATTGTCCGCGTTGAAGAGAAATTTCAAGATGTGAGTCACCAATCCGGCCGCTCGTACACCAACTATCAAAAAGTGATCGTGTTTGTCGCACCCAAACCCAAAGGCATCCTCTTCAAAGAGCATTGCCCACATATCACTCTCAAAGCTTCGGATAAGAAAGACAAAATCGCAAAACCGGGCTGGCACTACGATACGGCTTACGAGATTGGCAACTATAATATTGTCCTACCGAACCATGGCGGCATCCCCTTCGGTATCCGTCCTACGACTGGCATCATTAAGCTCATGTCCAACCAGTTTCTAGCACCTTACTACCAACTGAACGTAACAGCAGAAGGCATTAAAGATCCAACCTCCCCCAACAAGAAAATATACACCGAATGGATTCTCCTGAATGTTTACGTGGTGCCGCAGAACATGTACCCTCCTTCCTACCCTAAGAATCCAGAGACGTACTATGTGGCCGAGAATCACCCGTTGAATGTTCCAATCAGCATCTTGAAGGAACCCATTGATCGAGACAAAGGCATGGAAGGCAAGTGCATCTTTTCCATCGAAGACTCCGTAGACGCGCCCGTCAAAGTGTTGCCTCTAACCCGCGAGATCATGTTTACGAAGCCGATCGACCGCGAGTTAATCGACAAGATTGTGGTGAAGATTCGAGTAAGCGATCTAGCCGAGGAGCTTCCCGACCGCCTTTCCAACACGTTGACGGTGGCGATTTTCATCACAGATGTGAATGACATGCCGCCAAAGTTCACTTCAGACAGCTCAATTGATGTCCTCGAAGACGAGAGAAAGAATACCGTCATCGAAAACATCATTGCCATCGATCCGGACATGGGGTCAACTAAAACGGATATCGAATACGCCATTGTATCAGGTAACCATGATAACACGTTTAGACTGGATCCGTTCACGGGTGCCCTCGCGACCACCAAGTCGTTGTCTATTCAGAAGAAACCCAAGTACAAGCTGAAAGTGATGGCTATTGAGAAGCGGGAAGCTACAAATAACCCGAAGAAGATTGCGTCGCTAAATTCCACATTTGAACTGACTATCAACCTCAAAGATGTCAATAATCAAAAGCCGAGATTCCTTAAGTCTCTCTACAAAGCACGTGTCAAGGAGAATCAACCAATTGGAACGCAGATCATCCAGTTGAAATCCGTGGACGATGACTTGGAATCGGAATACAAGGAAGTCGTGTATGAGATTGTCGAGAAGGATATCGGATTTCAAATCGACCCCAAAACCGGTTTCATTTCCACTACAACTGAACACGATCGCGAGAATCGGGATAAGTTTATGTTCGACGTGATCGTGCGAAATGTCGCGCCGCCGCACGGTGAAGATTCGTGCGCTGTAGAAATCACAATCGATGACGTCAACGACAACCCACCCCGTTTCTCAGGCGGTGGCTACGAGGAACACCATTTGATGGAGAACTCCAAGCCGGTGCCACGCCCTTTCTACAAACTCCTGTACACGGACGCTGACGATGACGTCAACGCCCAAGTTACGTTTTCCATTTTGAAGTGGAGCGATACTTCTTCCAAGGCCATTCGATTGGACAGCAAGACGGGGCAGCTGTGGTTGGACGAGGTGTTAGATCGTGAACAGCGCTGTGCTTACTCGTTCACTGTTGAAGCGCGGAATGTGCAACCGCCCTACCATAAAGCGCAACAAGACATCAAGATTGTTGTGGACGATGAGAACGACGAGGATCCAGTCTTCTTGTCCAAATCGTACAGGAAAACTGTGAACGAGGGACAGAAGGTGAATACGACAGTCCTGGTGGTCACTGCTGTCGATAAAGACGTCGCTAGCAATGCCGAAGTACGATATTCCATCGTCAACGCAACTAATGATGCCCTGCAACATTTCTCTGTCGACCAGAAGTCCGGCGCCGTCCAATTGGATGATTCCCTAGACTACGAACTTCAGAAATACTATCGATTCCAAGTGAAAGCCACGGGTTTCATCTCCGATTCGTTTGACGTCACAACTGTTGAGATTTCGGTGAAAGACGAAAACGATAATAAGCCGGTGTTTTCACGGCCCGTCTACGATTTGCAAGTCGATAAAGTACAAACGCAAACCAGTATAGGCGTTGTGAAGGCCACAGACCTCGACATGGACGGCAAACAGCAGATACAATACAGCTTCAAACATGGCAACAGTCAATTTTCAATTAATGCTAGGTCAGGCGATGTTTTCATCAAGAATCCTAATCTCATCCACGGCCAGTATCAACTCCACGTTGTCGCCAGAGATATGAATCTGCCACCAACTATGGAAGCTCTTGCACAGATCCTTGTCACTACGCCCGCCAAAACCTCCTTACGTTTTCTCAACTCGTCCGTCGTGTTTTCCATCAACGAGAATCCACCGAAAGGTCTGTACTTAGGTAAGGTCCTGGCTGTATCGCAGATCAACAGTAAGATCCAGTACCAGTTGGACGCCAGAAGCAACCCAGAGAACGCATTCCGTATCGACCAAAACACAGGGAAACTGTTCGTGAACAACGAGACGGCTGTCGACTATGAACAACACGAGACGTTCTTCTTAGGTGTGTTGGCAACCACTGAACAACCCAAGGATATTAAATTCCTTCACGTTTTGATCAACCTGACAGATGTCAACGACAACAGTCCTCAAATAATGCCTAGGAACCTAGGACCATTCAACTATCCGGAGACCAACACACATCCGTTCAAGCCAATCTACATTTACCAGTTTCTGGTCAAAGACGCAGATAAAATCGACAGGAATCGCTTGAAGCTTCGAATCATGTCTGGCAACGAAGACGGCCTGTTTCACATCGACCAATGGCATCGACTCTTTCTGATTAAGAATATGGACTACGAGACGAGAAGTCGCCACCATTTGGTTGTCAGGGTAACCGACGGGGGTAATCCGGTACGGTACGAGGACTCGCATCTTTACTTCAACGTTGAAGACCAAAACGATAACGAACCCGTATTTGAAAAAATTCTGCCGATCCCCGTGAGTGAAGCGCGGAAGGCGGGCTCGCTGTTGACACAGGTGCACGCTGTTGATAAAGACAAGAAGAAAACAGACATAAGATACAGCGTCACACAACAAGGTTCGTCTCCCAACATCTCTATGTTTCAAATTGATGCGACGAGCGGGAAAATCTTTCTTATATATCCGCTAGACTACGAGAAGACCTCTTCTTACACGCTACGTGTGCGCGCGTTCGATGGTGTGCACAGGTCGTACGGCACGTTGCAAATCAACGTTTTGGACGTAAACGATCACAGTCCCAGATTCTCCAAGGCTATTTACACAGTGACCAATGTCAATTCACCGTTTGAGAAAGACCAATTCATCGTGAAAGTCGACGCCACTGACCAAGATCAAGGCAATTACGGGTTCGTGCAGTACAAACTTGAACCGTCGCGCGATCCCTTCATGATTGATCAATACACAGGTAAGATCTTCGCCAACAAACCGTACAAGTTAGCACCTGGCGTAGTGCATCTCACCGTGGTGGCGTACGACTCGAAGAATTTACAAGGAAGTCGACAATCGAAAGCGGTCGTGGAAGTACATATCAAACAAGTCGAATTTCCCGCTCTACAGTTCGATCAAACTGTGTACCGCATGAGCATCGACGAACACACCCCAGAAGGAGTGCATCTTGGCAAAGTGAAAGCGCGCTTCCTCACAGGCGAATATAGACCGATGACGTATCGCATCATAGACGGGAATGTAGGCAGCGCTTTCGTTATCGACCGAACAAAAGGATACATTAAAACGCACAAGGAAGTCGATCGCGAATTGAAATCAAAGTTCACTCTGTTAGTGGTAGCGGAAGTTAAATCTCTACCGCCCGGCGTCATGTCGGTGTCGGCAAAATGTCGCGTCAAAATCCAAATCAATGACATCAACGACAACCAGCCCGTGTTCGAAAAAAGCGTGTACCACGTCACCAAATACGAAAATATACCGGTCGGTACCAAACTCCTGCAAGTGAAAGCTACCGACGCGGACGACCCAAAACAAGCCTACGGTAAACTCTCCTACTCCATTCACTCCGGTCAAGAGGGTATCAAGTGGTTGTGGATAAACGAGACGGACGGTACTGTGAAGACTAAAGAGTTGTTGGACCGAGAGGTGACCGACACCATTCAACTGTCCATCAGAGTGGCTGATGTTGAAGGTTAGTGTGTAGTTTGATAGAAGAAAGTTCTATGAAACCAGTTTGGTAGAACAAGATATCTAATTTGTAACGATTAAACTCGACAAACTTTTTTCTATGGTGGAATTTGACAATTTTGTGCATTTCGAATTTTTAAGTACGTAGGAAATTCAGTTAAACCAGTCTGGTAGAACAATACTTGATGATTGGTTACTTCAAGAGAAGTTTCAAGTAGAAATGTCTGTTTAAGTTGTTTGGTAGAACGAGACGAAAAGTGTCTGGATTTAACCATTCTAATCTAAGAGACTTTCTATGATGGAATTTGATGTTTGGTTATTTCAAGTTTAAAAGTCTCGAGTAGAAAAGTCTAATAACTTGTTTGGTAGAACGAGACATAAAGTGTCTCGATTAGACCCGAAAAATTTAAGAGACTTTTCTATGGTGGAATTTAATTGTCTACTTTTTCAATCACGAAAACAAATCGCCGTTTCAACGTTCAAATAACGTTTATACGATGTTGCGAGTGCTGTGCAATGAACATTGCTTGGACATCGAAATATCATCACCTAATTTTATGATTGCGAAAATTATGAGAAAACCAAGGTCTGCGTAGGATTATTTTTACAATTAGGAAACAAGAAGGACTGACAATGAAAACAAATTTATGAAAAAATTCAGACCCTACTAATTTGAATTTATTTATAACAGCATTGTGCAATCGAATGCTTCCATTTTCTCAACAACAAAAAAAGTATACTTTATATGGGCAGAAACTTTCGCGGGAAAAAACTTTCGCGTGTCGAAAAGAATGCGAATTTTTTTCCATTAACTTTGCGTATGCTGGTTTTTAGGACAAAAATATTTTTTTTCGCGTATTGAAAAAGAATTCCAGTATTCCCAGGTGTTTTGGACTAAAAAAACTTTCAATCATTTAAACGTTTTAACGTTTGAATTTGGTCCACTTATTGTCGGAAAGACTTTCGTGTTTTGCCGATTCAAAACTTTCAAAGGAATAACTTTCGCAAAAATGGCAAAAAACGCAAAAAACGCGAAAGTTTCTTTCCGCGAAAGTTTCTACCCTTAAAGTAGTCTAAAATCACGAATTCAACTCTTTAAAAACGCCCTTACTTCTAAAACTACACTTAAAATAGTTTATTTAACAGTGGGTGTAATAAAGGAATGATGTATGACTGTATCTGCGTTAAATTTTATCACGAGACCGACCATTTGACGAGCACTAGATGTATAAAATGTGAAAGTATTACATTTTGTATACACCGCACACGCCATTTTCACAAGATAAAATGGCTTAATTGCACGCTTGGACTGTAAATTTATATTCACAGGCGTGTTATGAACGCTACAATGAGTCTACTTGAAGACCTACTGTATTTTGAAATACTGTTGAAGATTAAAGTTAAAATTTAACTACAGTGAAATCTCGAGCTCGCAAGGGACTAAAAAATCTGTTCGAGATAAAGAGATAAAAATAGCTTAGAAAGTACACAAGTGTCTGAACTTCTTGCTCGAGATAGAGAGAAGTTCGAGATAAAGGGTAGTCGAGATAGAGAGATTCCACTGTATGTATAACGAAGATTCATTTTTGAATTTTTACATCAACAGGTACTGGTATGGAGGCTTTCACCAGTTTGAATGTCACTGTACTGGATGTGAATGACAACGCGCCAGATTTCAACTACGATCTTATTCAATTCCACGACATCCACATCAAAGAAAACCAACTGGCTCACACTAAGGTGTTTAAAGCCAACGCAGAAGATAAAGACATTGGCTTGAATGGACGGGTACGCTATATAATAAGATAAATCGGGGAAAAGTTAGGAATTACTGTCGGTAAAATCGGACGTATTTTCGAAGTTTTACAATCCTTGATGAATGGGAAGCATATTATTACAAGTACGTGAACGCAAAAGACATTAAGGAACATGGAAGGGAAGAATGTATAAGAAATCGGAATTTTTGATGCATTTTTCTACAATTCCTGTATTGTTAGAAATACGAATTTTAACTTTGTTGTATACTTTTTTTGGTTGTTTCTTTGTGTAGGTATCTTACAAGATATTGAAAGGTTCTGGCATGAATTACTTTTACATGAACGATTCCATACCTGGTTGGGTGTTCACACGCAAACGATTGGACTACGAGAAATGTGCCGTGTACAATTTGAGCGTGCTAGCCTACGATCACGGCACGCCGAAACAAGAGGCTAGCGTGGAGTACATCATTTACGTTGATGACGTCAACGAATACGAACCTGTGTTCTTAAACTCTCAGGGTTATTCGTTTGGCGTGTACGGGAATCTGCAGGTTGGAAGCGTAATAGGAAATGTAAGTCCATTTTTATTGTTGAAAATTTATTAATTATTTTTTTAAATGTATACCCAGAGGTAGGACTTCATGTAGTAATACGTAATGCGTCCTTATATAGAGTTACGGGTTAGGGGTTAGGCTTAGTACTGTAAA
>JAUKWF010000144.1:0-15526 GCA_032356525.1 Eutonina indicans
TGTAAATGCCATCCCATCGGTACCGGTTCACCACCGTCCATTTTACTACAAATAAAAATATTTATTTATTATCACATATTTTCGAGGTTTACAAATTTAAAGAAAAAAGGTGGATGGATTTTCGAGGTGAAGCGAAAACTTTAGAAGAAAAGTTAAAACAATTTACAAAAATGTTGTAAAATATGTACGAATTCTTTTTTTATTATATCTTCCTCTCCTCAGGGAGATTCACTTCAGAGGAGATTCAAAGAAGAAATCAGAAAATATGTAAATAGCACATTGTGTTAGATTTTGTTTAACCCGACTAATCTAATCATGGCTCAAAATATATTTTGCTATATACATATAATCGTGATATATCAAAATAACAGAAGGAGTTAAACATAACACGGTTGATGCACAGGAAAAGTGATATATTCTTAATAATTTTTAACTCTTTCACTAATTCTTTCCTGCCTCCAAAGGTGTACGTGTGACGTTTATTATTAGATGACTTGGAGGTTTAAGCAAGTAAAAGATAAAATGTTTAAAATAACTTTAGTAGCTTCTTACCTTAACAATACGTAAGCAATTTCATAACTAATAGGCTGGACAACAATTTTCGGTAAGTTGGCATTCTCTTCTGGTATTCTATACATACCAGCTGAAATTAAAAGAAGTAATAAAAAATAGTAAACACAAAAATAAATGACTTGAAATTAAAGGTAATTTAATAACTTTTACAAGAAAAAAAAAATATATAGTGATATTTTCTATCGGTTTTCCGCGAGTTTTTTGATTATTTTTGCTCGATGAAAAATTGTGAAAACTGGCGAATTTCTTTATTAAATTTTATTATTTCGAAAATGTTATTAGAAATATTTCGCGGGAATAAACTTTTGCGGATGACGGATTTTGAAAGGTTTTCGCGGAATTAACTATCGCGGGAAAGGCCAAAAAACGCGAAACCGCGAAAGTTTCTTCCAGCGACAGTTTCTTCCTTTAAAGTAATTTCAAAGTAAGGCCTGATGCTGTATAGTAAATACCAGTTACGTAAAGATCGCCTTTAACAAGATTTTACCAATAAAACACTAGAAAATATTGCAAGGCTCAACTTGGGAGTACGCATCTAAGTCAAGTAAGTCAAATTCTCACATATGGCCTAATTTTTATTATTACCCACTATTACCCACGATAAGGTGGTTCATGCTTACGTTTTGCTGGCCATTCAGGTGTCACAGGATCCCCTTTGATTTTCGTTAATGTTCCTCTTGGCATCCCCTTTGCTGGCATACCCCAAGAGTCAGGATACGGCGTTTGGTTAGGTTCCAACACATCTTCTTTACCAGGGTACAATAAAAGACCAACAGCTCCATGCTTTTCTGCCAAACCAACCTAATATATTGTGAAAATAGTAATATTTGTCATAAAAGACGAAGACAGTAAGGGAGACATAATAAAAATTAAAATAGAGAACGAAATATAAGTATCCTTTTTGAAGAGATTTTACGATTTGCAACTTTTTTGTTTTTTTTTTAATATTTCTGATGAATCGTAGAGAGAGGATATTGGTAGGTTGGGATAGTGAAGGGACTGATATTTGCTGTGAATGAACATATAAATATATATACAGATAGTCGAATATGTACTATTCAGTTGCACAAGTACACCGGTCAACCACCAGTCAAATGCACTGTTTCTTGACCGGTCAAAATCTATATACTCCAAATCGCTTGGAAGGTCACATATTTGGTCAAAGACGGTAGATCATTTCTTTCTATGCACTGTATACCAGATGAGAGAGTAAACGACAAAATTGCAGTATACAGGGCAGAAAATAAAAACTATTACAATTAAACGTTTTACTTGTTCAATGACGTCACAAACCGGTTGATATGAGTCAGCAGAAACTGGCTTATAATAGAAGCCGCTATAAAACAAACTCATTGTCCATATACTGAGCAACATATTTATAATACAGTACTTTACCCACCGAGCTTCTATTCAAACTGAGCGATTGAAGATGATATAATATTACTAGCACCAAATGAGATATATCATTATCTTATCACCTTAAGGTATTTAATTTCGCGAGTGAAGAAAATTTTCGATTTCGCGGGTATTTAATTTCGCGTTTGAGTAAAAGAAAGTACTCTAAAACAAATTTTTTTGCATAAATTTTTATTTTAAAGAGAAAAAATTGCATTTCCCGAGTACTTAATTTCGCGATTTTTTTAAAAAACGCGAACATCGCGAAATTTAATACCTTTAAGGTATTATCCGAGCTAGAATAATTATATTACCGGCAAGAACACCGTTACGTTAAAAACCGAGCTCCTTTCCAATAACGAGCAATAAAAATACAATCTCCTTACCAGTAAAAAATGTAAAATAGGATAGGATGATATATATATATTGTAATATCATTGCCTCATTGCCCGAAAAAGACAAAATGTAATAATAGCGTACCTTATCAGAACGAGATGCTCTTCCATACCGAGCGATAAATATCTTGCCAGCAAGAGTAATGTTTCGCTCAACCAGTTCAATATAATCTTTATGCGATCCCTCATTCACGTACACATATTCTGCCTAAAATATAAGAGATATGAAAAAAATATATATTTATACCGTGAATGAAGGTGAAGAAAGAAAGTACAGTGGAATCTCTCTATCTCGAACTCGCAAGGAACTACAAAATTTGTTCCAGATAGAGAAAGTTCGAGATAAAGAGATGCAAATAGCCGAAAAAGCACACAAGTTTCCAAGCATTTTGTTCGAGATAGAGAGAGGTTCGAGACGTCAGGCGTTTTCGATATTGTTATTTCAAAAAAGGGTATTATAATAAACAGTTATATATGTACAATCCCCAGTTCCACAGTTTTTTAACTTCATTCTGGTCATTTTTCATTAGGTATACTGTGAAACCGGGGATCAATTAGTAAAGCCTAGTTCAATAAAAAAACAGCAAAATCGTTGAACAAATGGGAAAAACATTTAATAAAAACCAGCAAGTGAAACAACCAGCAACTGAACAAGTAACTATAACCCATCTACTGCGTACAAAGACTTTAACATAAATGAACACTTACTGTAATATTTCCCGAAAACGTATAAGCATTGAACGGAAAAACAGCGTCACTGCTATTTTCCTCTTTATAAAAAGCATCTTCTACCATTCTGGGCTCAAAATCAATGGTACCATCTCTATTCAACAATTGAAGGACAGCCGGTTTTTGTGGTACGCTAAGTAAAACTTCGTAAGTTTTCTTGTGAACCTTCATACCAAAATCTTCCCATGTTTTAGCAATGTAGTCACCGAGTTCATTGTTTCGTTGCGATCCCGCTAAATGAGGCTCTAATGTTAAGTGTCTGAAAAACAAATAATCGAACATTTTAAGCTTATACAGTCACAAAATGTTTCAATTAATTTCGAAAAAATTTAAAGGGTCTGAAATAAACCCAATTATTAAAAAGGTTCGATCATTGTTATACAGTGTAGTGTGTCCACTTTATAAAAAAGTTCGTGTTTATGCAATTACAAAATAAAACCACTTTTCTTCAAATTAGATTTGTAGAATTTCACTAGAGCAAGTAAATTCGAAAGAATTTATCAACTCTTGTAAAAACGAAAGCTATCATTGATAACTCAAGCCTTTACTCAATAAATATTATTAATCCTATATCGGGAACGCTGATATATCAGGTACACGTGCTAGTGTGTTGTGAGGTGTTCATGTCATTTCATGAACGTCTTTTGGACATTCCGGCAGGAAGCGGATAAAGGATATTTTCCCCAAACTCAAGTCTGAAAGTAATCTGTTTTTGTCTGTGATAACATAGATTTAGCGATAATGAACTGTCATATTTATACCTCTGATTCAGCAGTCATAAGCAGAAAGTCCGGATCGATCGAACCTCTAGCCCGGAATATAAAAAGTACACTTACCGGTGGAACTTGTCAATACTTTCTTTCGAAACAGCATTAACGGCATCGTTGTGATACTGTGTATTCTCGTTCTCCAAATCGTCCAAATGTTGATCACAAAAATCGAAATTCCGTTTGAAACTTTTCGTGTTGACGTTTCGCTTTGAAAATGAATATGTTTTCAGAGAAGATTTTTGGCTTAGTACTCTGTTTAGACTGAATCCCGCCAAGAAAGCTAACGAGGCTACACACAGTATTAAAAATAAATAAACAGTTTGCTTTTGTCCCTGCTTACTCTTGACAGCCATCATAGTTTTGCAACTCTCCTAAACCTTTTACATTTTATTGTATATTAATTTTTCTACTTTTGTTGAAAAAATTATGCCCATAAAATAGAGTCCAACTGTTTAAGCAACTATGTTTGAAAGTGTTTTCCAAAAAACAAATATTAAGTAAACTAATCAGAAAGCAACCAACCATGTCATTTGCTGGCAGTTTTCGAAGAAGCGGGCGCGTTTGTTTCTTGGCAGCACGCGCGCTTTTGCAGTATGAAAGCGAACGCTCTTCAAACAGTCAAAACAAGTAAACAAAATAGTTTATTTCATTTTTGTCTCACAAATGTCTTTACTAATTGTTGAAATCGGTGGCAAGCGAGGCAGTTCCAAATGATAATAAAATGAAAAGGGAGGCAGAGGATGGGTCAGTTTTTTATGTAAATAAAACACTTGAAATAACACAAAATGGTCAATAATAATAAACTCTAATAAACTAAAACAAGACGTTGCAATTTTTTTTTTATTATTTAATGGAGAAGTGGGATTACAAATAAAAGGCCAACTTCAGGGATGCGTAAAAGTGAATCCATTATAAACTGATGTTTTAAAAATACTTGGGTAGCAACTTTAAAGTTGTTAATGCTATTCCTCCCCATAAATTTTCTACAATTTAATTTTTTCTAATAAACATATTCATTAAATAACAGTTTGAACAGCTTGAAGACCCTAAGCTTCCTGGTTTCTAATTTGAATAATTTTAGTTGATATTTTTATTTAATAAATTAAATATACGGAAAACCTGAAATGCTCTCTAAAATTAGAAAAATAATAATTCCGATTTGTTTCAAATAAAATGTTTATGAGCTTAGAAATCTTTTAGTATCATTTGTGACATTCCACGCGAAAAGGGGAATCTCAATTGACCACTCACGCTTAAATCATTCAGTTGAGCGATAATACAATACAATAGTACTGAATAATCGCTCAGGTAAGTACTCATTTCAGTGCTTATATGAATGCTCATATGATCGCTCATTCGAGATTCATCTTTTCACGTGTAATGTCACATTTTCCAACCTAGAAGTAAAGAGAATGGTAAATATTGCACAAATATTTTTCGCTTGTTTTTTATTACGAAAATTTCGCGTCCCATTTACATAAAATCATCATATATCTCAAAAATTAGTCAAAATTAAGACAAGATAAGAACAACTAGATAGCCTAAAAAAAATATATATATAATATAAATCCTTCGAGCCAAACCAAATATTTTCTATAAAATACTTTTTATAAAAAAAGTGAACGAACACCTCATTAAAAAATTAAATCAGTCGCATTGTTACCCCAGTGGCGGATTTAGGGCTGGCCTGTTGCAGTTGAACTTTAATAAAATTATTATACTTATAATGACATTTTAATTGCAGTTTGCTCTCCTGCTTTAGGGGAACGCCACCTCTAAACACGCCACCGAGTAAAGCAGTAGATATCTGCGAATTCAAATTCTGTCAGTTTTTTTAATTTCTAACTTGTAATCTTTTAACAGCCGAAATTTTACTGACCAAAAAAAAATGACGGTAAGTTTTAGCCCGTATAAAAAATATACGGTACTAGCCTGGAAATAAAATGTGCCGTGTATAGATAATAACCACCTGACTAGATACTAGTCTAGGTTAAATCTAAACATTCTTCGTTAAAGCCGAACAAAAGTTTTAATACCTCGTTTATGTTCTACCGTTTTCCAGAGTGAGCTATCGAGAAAGGCTTCTTTATATGATTCTTTAAATTATCTAAAGCCTTAATGTTTTTTTTAAGTAGAAATAGCTTTGCTGTTTACTCTCTTTTCTTTTTTATTTTGGACGTATATATTTATTGTGCGCCCATAGGAGTTTAACGCTTTCAACAAACCCTATAATTCATCAATAGTTTCAATTTTTAAACCTAAAGATAAATATTAAAAATCCAGTAGCGATCAACAGGGGCGGATTCAGAACCCTGCTGCTCAAGCAGGGGTGACATTGAGAGTAAAGTGTTTATTCAGTTATTGCAGATCGTACATACCGACGCTTACGAAAGTAACTTTACTCAAAATAAGATAGAAAATAAGATAACCTTGCCTATCATTTACAGCCAGCCTGTGCTGGGCTCCTATTACGTATATACATTCTAGTGGCCACACGATGTCATAACAACGTTCAGACCACGTTTTTAAGACGTTTTTTAGAAACGTTGTTTGAATGTTGCATGACAATTGTGTGTCTACTACGACAAACAGCTGTATGTATAATGTATATACACAAGGAACATGAAATTCCTGAATACATACGACGTTCTATGACCGTTGTTAGAACGTTGAATAGCGATCGCGTGTCCACTCTGATAGCGGTATTAAAGAACGTACCACCAACCACCAACCACTATTTATTTGTCACCCATTTTGTTGAGGAAATCGTACGTCGCGTTCATTTCTTTACCCGAATCTTCGTCCCGCGCGTTCACGATAAACTCCGTGTCGCCGAACTTGACGTCAACGATGACCTTACGACGTTTGTTGTTCGCCGTGTTCATCATAGGAACGACCAAGACGCCGACTTTTGCGACGCCGTACTCGTCGCAATGCTTCACCTCCTCTTTCTCGGTGCTGTACAGAATGATGTTCATTTCAGTTTGGTGGTGGTAGACCGGGTAGTAGTACCTCGTCACTTTTTGGTCAATTTCGATCTCCTGGTTGACGCTGACAAGCCGGTCGAACACCATCTTGCATTTCTTACGGTTGTCGTCGTCAAGGAACAACAAACGTTGCGGATCAACACCCTCTCGGAAGTTCGTCACCATGGAAATGCCGTAAGTATTGCGGCTCTTCCGCGTCTTAATGGTGTCCGGTTTCCATCCGAATATGACAGCGCCTCTCAGTACGGCCAAGTGGGCTTCCTCCGGGACAATGACGGGCAACCTACCACCTACCACCTTCTTGACCTCTTCTACCACAATGGGCGAGTTGGAGAAACCGCCCACCATCATTATGAAGTCCAAACCCTCGTCAGACGTCTGTTCCATCAAGAATCTGGCGTGCGAGCTGATACTCTTCGACACGTTCTCGATCATTTCAGCGATGACTTTCTTCGGGATCTGCAGGCGACTGCCACGCAACGTAGCACCCTTCCTGCTAATGTTATTCTGGAATGCGGCCAACAGGTTCACGTCCATGATCTCTTGGTATACGTCACGTACGCACGGCCTCAACATCAGTCTGATGTAATCGTCACCGTTGTTCAAACTAATCGTCCTTTTCACTTGCTCAAAGTCGCGCATCATGTCCACCCAATCGGCAGCGTATTGATGCTTTAACGTTTCAATGACGTCATCGGAGAACATGGAAATGAGGTAGTCGACGAACGACTCGTCCACTTTCGTACCGCCCCACGCACCGCCCGTCGCTTTGTAGACTTCGCGAACACGATCGTCGTCTATGATCTGATGAACAGTCACGTCGACTGTTCCACCTATGAAATAAAAAGCAGCCAGGATTTGTATATAAAGTGGGTATGGTGGAATCTCTCTCCCTCGAACTCGCAAGGGACTAAAAAATCTGTCTAGATAACGATATAAATATAGCTTAGAGAGTACAAAAATGTTCAAGCTTTTTTTTTTGAGAGAGAGAGAAGTTTGAGATATAGAGTAGTCGAGATAGAGAGATTCCACTGTACATGGTATCCACGAAATATAATATATAACAATACAATCTTTATGATATCTAATAACATTGCACTTGCTTTATACTATATCCAATTCAAAAATTCTTTATACATAATTCACCTTACTGTATCGGTAAAAAAAAAGATATGCAAAAAAAGAAATCGGCAAAAACTAAACTGGTCACTTTTTGCCGACCAATTTTGACAGTTTAGTCACTTTTTGCCGAATTCTTTTGAAATGACTTTTAAAGTATTTTCTTTTCTTCAAAATTATGATTTTTCGTGTTGTTTTCCTTGATTTTTCGTCTTTTTACAGTTTTTTTTTCTCTTTTTTAGCCTCGCTTCAAAATAACATCAACTAAATTATGATCATTGCTGTTTTTCTCACTACTTACAGTGAATTAATTAAAAATTAATTGATTGAATTAATTGAATTAAAAATTTCTGGTCGAAAAGAAAATAGTCGGCAAAAAATTGTTGGTCGGAAAAAAAATAGTCCGCAAGAATTTTGGTAGGTAAAAAGTCACTTCGCCAAAATTTGGTCACTTTTTGCCGACTATTTTTTTACGGATAAGGTGTAACCGTATTTGGTAGATAATTTTTTCCATGCACTCTGTACAGTTAATACCACAAATAATAAGTCCAGACATTAGTCCGAGGAAAAACCAATGCCAATGTATTTCCTTAATTCCAAAATAGCATGTGGTGTGTAGAAAAATAATTTAAAACAGTCAAAGGGTCCTTTCTAATTCGCTTAGTAGAGAAGATGCGTCAAGTATATTTTTCTTCAAGTATATGTTTGCGATAAAACCCGGCCAAGAATTAAAGCTAAATTTCCAAATATAATCGCCCGCAAAAGTCAAACCAAAGACTTTCTTCCTTCACAGTACTAAATTTGAACAAAACCTTTGGTCCCTTGAGTGTTTGAATTAGAAGGACATATCCACTGTAGCTAGATAATAAGCTTCCCAAACGAGAAAGTTTAGATATTTATTGTCAGTTCAAACTTACCACCATTGTCCAGAACCAGATAACGTGCTCCAACTTTTTTGAAATCTGGAAATACCGCTAATTTCTCTTCCGGTAAACTTTGACAGTAAAATGATGCACATTCCGGTTCAAGTGCGATTACTAAACAACGTTTAGGAATACCAGCCTAATGATGAAGAAGATGAAGAATAGTACGACATCCTCCAGTTTGCCGGAATGGGTCCTATCTTTGTGATAAGAATCCCAGCACTCGCTAGATACTGCTGACTCTGTGCTCGCAGCACACAATATTGTCAATATTGTACAGCAAATCGACCTTTCACACGTAAAGCTTGTGTACATTACTCTATAATTGAGCTATGAGGTGATATACGGGATGAATAACAAAATAGGGAATGATATACTTATCACAAAATAAACATTGAATTCCAGTACAAAAAAATAAGTTTTAATTACTTTTTTCCCAAGATAGTTGGACAGTTTGTTCAAGTCTGAAAACTTTCATTTTTGAAACGTTAATAATAATGAAGATAACAAAATAAATCATTTGTTTACCTTTTCAGCTGATTCTCTCATGAACTGTTTAGCCGAGTCACTCCAAATGGCAGGTACCGTCAAAACCCATCGCACCGACTCCACATTAATTCTGTTGCCAGCATTTCTCTGGTTGACCGAGTCAATCAAGTGGTTCTTAAAGAATGTCATGGCCGCGCTGAATACGTCAATCCCTTTCATCGTTTTACAGTTGGCAGCGGGAATCATGAGCTCTCGATTCACGTTGTTGGTGCACTGTGAAGGTTTAGAAAATAATAGTAAATTTTACAAGAAGAAGAAGAAGAAGAAGAAGTAATCCATCCCCTGCTGCGGGAATCGGCCTAGTAATAATATAATATATACTATATACTACTAGGAAATCATCAAAGACATTTTGATATGTTTTATGCGGTTTCGCCATTTTTTTTTTGGCCTACTAGCGTAATAAATTTCTTCAACGGAAAATTCAAAAATAAATTTCCCACAAAAGTTTATGACCGTGAAACAAATACATCAAAATCAGCTGTCTGCGAAGTTTTATTTGAGTTGATAATAAAAAAATTTGAGTCACTAATAAGTGAAACTATTACTGAAAGTCACTAAACACAAATACATTTATTTAAAATTGTTTAACCCTTAATTAATGAGATACAAGATATCACACGTCTTCGCGAGAATGACTTGCAATCGCACAGCATAACCTGTTATCCTGTTGTTCTAATCGCACGTCTAAATTAAATTCAGTCGCACATCCAGAGGTGAGACTCAACATGACAGCAAACTGAAATTAAATTAAATTGTAAGCCTTTGCAAAATCCTTACTCTTGATGACACTAGAATTGTCTTTACTCTCCTACTCTAGTTGAGCCTCGCCTCTGAATCCGCGCCACTGATAAAAAGCCGAATTTTTCAGTTTCCGTTGACTTCAAAGTTAAGATTACCAGTCATTCGAATTAATTTAGGTGTGCAGAAAGTTTTTACATTTTGGCTTTTTCGCGAACGTCCCCACCTAAAGTACAATAATTTTCAGGATAAACCAGAAACATAATGGCTTTTTGCAAGTTTAGACGTTAAACATTATTTTGCTTAATATAAAAATGTGAAATGTTGCTTCTTTTTGGTTTTTTGATAAGTACAATAAATCTTCCCAGTATATTATAAAAAATTGCCTTGGAAGATTTGAAACATAAAGTAATCTTAAACTTACAAACTAAAAATTCTGGAATAATGGACAAAATAAAGGCGGTTATACTTAGGAACCAAGTTTCTGCTGTATTGTAGGTAGAATGTTGATGTTTGAGCAACAATGAAAAAAGAAATTATGTATATACCTGCAAATTTAATAATTTCTTGTAATGATTTTGGTGGAATATTTTTTGCCTAAAAATAATCTGAGACGCTGTTGAAAAATTGATTTGGCATTTATAGAAGCTGATTTCAGATTTGAGAAGCTGATTTTAGATTTGTGTAGCTGGTATTATATTACCTGCCATCTCAAATCTCAAACCATAACATTTTTGGTTTCTGTGTTTATAATTTTTGAACTTAAAATTAAAAAATTCGAAATCAAATCATATGTATTTTGGTACAGTCTTTTATATTTCATTGTTAGAATTTACGTATAATATTTTATTTAAAACATTCTGTAAACTCAATATACTCAATATATTCATCAAAATAATGTCGTTTGAGCGTTGACGTGAATTCTCAAGTGATCGCTCATTTGAGATTCCCCTTTTCGTGTGGAATGTCACATATATTTCAATGTTAGTTTATGCGTATAATACTCAATATACTCAATATATTCATCAAAATGTGTTTTGCTTTCAATCGTTAACTTTCCTTCATAAAAATTCTCAAATCATGTCTGTATTTGGTATGTTTGAATATGTCAGCTTTAGTTTTTTTTGTGCGTAATATTTCTCCAACATATTTTGTAGACTCTTAATAGATTCATCAATATGTTTCTCGCAGTCTTCAACATCTCCTCTCTCTTCATCCACTTTGTTATTATTTCTGCTTGTATATTTGCTGTATATGGTGAAAAGCAATGCAAGCACAACAGCAATACCAGCTATTATTTCAATTACGTAGAATAAGGGTCTTTCAGATAGAGCCTCGAGTAGATCACCGTAGTATATTGTCTCCAGAATCACATTCCTATCATAGTAGTCGACAGCTGTTTCGTAAATTACTGACTTGTAATTTGAGAAGATACAATCAAAGATCTCTGCGCTACCTGGAAATGGGTCTTTGGAGATGTACATATTGAATTTAACCTTGCCAGGAAGCGTATACACAAAACTTAATGGTACCTCTTCCTTTGGATCGCGTATTTTCGTTTGCATCCATGCAGCAATCTCGTAAGGCAAGACAGCAGCATATACATCGCCTCTCCGAACAGCTTTAATAGCGTCAGCATATGAAAAATATGGTTTCGATTTAGCTGAATAATCATGCGTCATTATGTACTCTTCTTGAGAATCCTTCACAACTGCGATCACCTGATTCGCAACCTCCAACCCCCTGGTACCTGCCATAGTATCCGTCAACGTCGCCGTCATCATCGCTCCCAACATCATACCGATAAACATCCAAATTACCGTCATACTACGACCAACACACGTCGCAGGCGTGACGTCACCGTATCCAACAGTCGTCATAGTAACAAAACTTAAATACAGTCCAGTGCCAGGCCCGGATAACGTACCGAATGTAGGGTTTGATGCTTTTTCAGCAAACCAGATGAGTATACCGAACACAAGTGCAAGGAGAATGGCCGTCAACAAAATAATTCTGCAATTATAAATACCGCGGAAAATTTTGGTTTGGATTTCGATGTTAAGACGAGGTTGAACGATAACTAATCGTGTACTCGTTAGTATCGGTCGAAGAGTCAAATCCCTTTCAAAAATATGTCCAGCACCAACTTCCCCGCCGAAGAAGACGTTGTAAGGTCCCCAGATAACTGCATTCTTTCGTGTAATGTTTTCCAATAAACCTTTACCATAAATTTGGTGTGTATAATTTCTGAAAGTCATATCATGAATTTCTCTCGTCTTCAAGTCGACTGCGAATTGCGGGAAGCTCTTATTGGTATTATTCGGAAGGCATGTCAATCTAGCAACTGTGAATAATAATGGAATGATTCCTTGGAGGGGTTGGTTAACATCACCCATTGGGTGGTAAATGAATGGCTCTACAGGCCAGTAAATGAACTGGAAGTTCTTTTCTTCGCGTAACGTCACATTTGATAATTCAGTAGTAGTAGTAACAGAAAAACAGACAGCATGCATTAATAACAAAACCAAAAACTGCCACATAGTTTTAATTTCAAAATCTCCCCAAAAAGCTGTCATCTACGTGTATTTGTCCTTGCTTTTTCTTCGCTTCTAATCATTGAGTAGAATCGGCTTCTTTCAAATATCTCGCTCCTTTTGTATGTACAACGATTCTGAGGAGCAATTTTAAAGTAAATCACAGGTTACCTTGGCATTAATCATAATTTTAACAGCACATATACTTAATCAATAATATATAATATATTTTGTATTGAATGAATATCCAATAAGTCATTTTGTTAGTAAAACAAATATAGCAAATAAAAAAACCTCTCACTCCAAACTTATTTATCAACTACTGACAAAATATGTCTATAGTGTTAAATGATTGAAGCAAAAGCAAAATAATTATTAGAGTGAGCGATTGTTGAGTGATGAAGTGAGTGATAAAAACGCTCAAATGCTCAGTAAATTTGTAGTATCCCTCAGCCGAATGATTTAATTGCTCATTTTTTATTAGGAATCTCATTTTGTGTGGAATGTCAAATTTTATGTGACTTTACATTGATCAGATGGATAATCATCACAATTTTTGGAAATAAAACCACTGCAACTGATCACCTAAAAAGAAAAGTAGATTCTTTTTTTTAATTTCATGCAGAATATTTTGAAAGTGGCAATTCACAACGGAACAGAACCGGTAATAAACCAAAATGAGCAAACCTCCAAAAACTCTGCAAAATTTGGCGGCTGCATCACAAAAATATCATATGTAATTTAATTATAACAACAAAGTAGGTATGTATAAGAACAAAGTATGCCAGGCAAGTATGAAGAATAAGATGAAGTGTTAAATAAGATTAAAAAACAGAACAAGTATGTATCCATGTGGCGTTTGTCGGAAAGGGATTGGTACAAACTCTTGATTCATAAACGATGTTTGAGGTATACCAGGACCTCTCAGATCTAACTTATATTTTGTATGTTAATCCTGCAAAGGAGAGGTAGAAAACCCCATTTACCATTTAAGAAACTGCAATTAGCCCAATAAAATGGTGATACTATAAAAACCGTTAAATGTTTCTGTTATCTTGGTAAGTGCATCAGGGAGAGAGGGTATCACAATGCTACAACAACTAGGATCAGATCAGCATGGAACATTTTTGTGAGATACTCCCAGTTCTCGCTTGCTGTGGCTACATTATGTGCGCAGTATCTTGTATATGCCAGCAAAACATGGCCTGCTACAAAATGAGAAATTAACAGTGTTGAGAGGAAAGACATGAATCTCTTTTCACTGAGTTAAGAGGTAGACTCAAACTCAATGAGGAAGACTACAATGGATTGGACACACCCAAAGTAAAAACCTTGAAATCCATGGGAGGAGACCTAGAGGGCGTCCCAGGAAGACATATAGAAAGAATGTGTCTCAAACAATCTGAAGGCAAAGAAGTCAAGCAGCGTGGACATGGCAAAAGAGATGTGCAACCCCCAGCCACAGGGAACAACACACTTTAAACTAAGCAGTATATATAAGTAAATAAGTATGGCACGTGTTATATTTGCCATAGTGGCCTGAATTAGTATCCTTATTTGGTGATAAAATTATCCCAAAATAGTCATATTTGGGGAATCAACCCCATCAAGAGCAACAAAAGAGTAAATAGGGAAAAGAGATAAAATATATAAGTTGTGTATAAACAGTAAAATGAATTTAAACATACATTGGCGTAATCAGTGAGAATCTGTTGAAATGTTATTTATTCCCAGCAGGCAAATGCTTCCACGTGTACACAGAATAAAATAAAAAATTATATTTCCCATAGTAATAAAACATTTTCAAAGGTGAAAATACATTCAACAAAGAATCACAGGATTGATATGCTTCACATTTGTTTTTTGTAGACACCTCTATGTTACATTGTTTTAACGTATATTTTTTTATGTTTGATAATGCCAAAACACATGGCCAAATACATCTCTTTTCGGCTTTTTATTTATCTTGTGTTTGTGTTTAATAGATCTTATTTACAGATCATACATATGGTTGAATATTTTTTTGACGATGTACTAAAAACATAAAAACATTTAGCATTAGTAGCAACACAAATTTTGTTTTTTATTATTTTGTCGGACTACATGAGATGTCAGACTAGTTGGTCAATTGTAGACCACCTGCCACATCTACCTCAATCAGTTGCATACATATTTGCATTTGCATATAAAAAAGTTGCCTCACCCTCTCTTCATATAGCCGCATTTTGAAACGATTGAAAAGGTAGTATGTCTTTTCTTCTGGGCAATCAGCAAAATCACTATATTTTGAAATTGCATCTTCTCCATAAGCTACAAACTGTTGATTTTCATTAAACAAAATAGCAGTAGCCTCTTTCATGGATTGTGATCCACCCGGCCAGTTAGAGTTTACAAATATTCTTTCCTGTTCGTATCTGTATGAGTATGCATAACCACTATAGGTTGTACCAAAGTCTATGGCAGCAACAAGTTCAAAGTTATTCACGTTATCGTTGTTGGCCATGTTGTGAAGTTCAAAAGGATTTTTCTCCAGTTTGTTTTTCTGCTGATCTTGTTATAAAAAGCTTGCTTACGTTTTCATGTTCATAGCCATTTAAGACAGACAACTATCGTTTTTGCGAATAAAGGTTATTCCCCGAGTCAAGCGGTCAGTGAGCAATTTACAGACACAAATATTTAGTTAGCCTGCATACCAACTAATAAAAATAAATACAAAACTTGTAAAAATGTGGTAAAAGACGAGGCTTTTTTCAGGTCTTTGTTTTCTACCAAGCAGCCATCTTTAAAAAATGGTTGAATTCCGAGAATTCT